>JAQZBX010043867.1:0-16020 GCA_029593785.1 Cabassous unicinctus
TGTGGTACTAGAATAAGGATCAATGAAATAGAATTGAGAGTCCAGAAGTAAACCCATGTAATTATGGTCAATAGATTTTAAACAAGGGTGCTCAAACCATTCAATGGCAGGGGGGCGGGGGGAGGGGGGGAGAGTCTTTTCAACAAATGGTGCTGGGACAACAGGATGGCCATATGCAAAAGTTTGAAGTTGGACCCCTACCTTACACCACATGCAAGAATCAATACAAAATGGATCAAAGACTTAAACTTAAAAGCTGACACTATTTAACTCTTAGAAGAAGAAAACATAGGCATAAATCATCATGACCTTGGATTAGGCAATGGTTTCTTAGATATGATTCCAGAAGCACAAACAACAAAGGAAAAAAAACCCAGATAAATTGGGCTTCCTCAAAATTAAAAACTTATGCTTCAAAAGACACTATCAAGAAGGTAAAAAGACAACCCACAGAATGGGAAAAATATTTGCAAATCATATATCTGATACAGGTCTAGTATTCAGACTCATAACTCAACAATAAAAAGACAAACAGCCTAACTAAAAATGAGCAAAGGATTTGATAGACATTTCTTCAAAGAGGAATATACAGATTGACAGTGAGCACATCAAAAGATACGCAACATTATTAGTCATTAGGGAGATGCAAATGAAACCCACAACGAGATACTACTTTACATTCTCCAGGATGGCTGTGATCATGAAGACAGATAACAAGTGTGGATGAGGAAGGGAGAAATTGGGTTCCTCAAACACTGTTGGTGGGAATGTAAAATGGTACATCTGCTTTGGAAAATAGTATGGCAATTCCTCAAAAAGTTAAAAAAAATCTTACTATATGATCCAGCAATTCCACCCCTAGGTATCTACCCCAAAGGATTGAAAACATAAGTTCATACAAAAACATGTACACAAATGTTCAAAGCAGTCTATTCATAATAGCCAAAATGTGGAAACAATGCAAATATCCATCAATTGATGAGTTGATCAATGAATTTGGTGTATCCTCACAAAGGAATAGTGTCTGGCCATAAAAGGAAATAAAGTGCTGATACATACTACAACATGGATGAACCTTGAAAATCTTGTGCTCAGTGAAAGATCCCAGATGCAAAATGCCAGATCCCAGATGCAAAATGTGAAAGGTCCAAAATAGACAAATCCGTAAAGACAGAAAGTAAAGGGGAGGGAAAATGGGGAGTAACTGCTAATGAGAACCTGGTTTCTGTTGGGAACAATGAAAATGTTCTGGAATTAAATAGTGGTTTGCAAATATGCTAAAAACCACTCATTCTTACACTTTATTGTCTTTAAAATTTTTTTTCACATTACTTTATTTCAATCTTACACTTTAAAATGGTGCGTAGCATAGTACATGAATTCTATTTCAATTTTTTAAAAAAAGCTACATGGAGGATCAAATGATATAATGCATGTAGATCCCTAAATATTACTTGGCACATAAGTGGTATTCAGTGGATGCTTATTTTTTTCCTTCTTTCCTTTCTTCTTCCACTGCGCTTCTTAAAAAGACAATTTGCCCTTAAAATTTTTAAGGCTTCTTAAAAAGACAATAAAATTTTTAATTTGCATCTTAAAAAGACAATACTTGCCCTTGGGAATCTCTGCCAGGTAACATCAGCTTTTGGCCTGGGAAGTCAAGTTTATAATTTCATCTCAACTCTCTATTCCCAAAGGCCTGATGTCGCTGTGGCTTCAGACACACTTTCATGATTTAGTGGCAACTCTCAGCTCATTAGAGCTGGCAATCACACACAGGTCCCCTGAATTTTCCCCATCCCTCAGCTCGTAGATATGAGGACATTGCACCCAGCACAGGGGTGATGTGCCCAGCCAGACCCAGGGCCCAGCTCCCGCTTGGCCTTCACGCTGCCTGTCAGCTCTCTTTCCTCTGTCTCTCCTCCTTCTGCCTCCCTGCTCCTTCCTCATCAGGATCTCTCCCTGCTCTGTCCAGAGGGGACACGGTGATACATGTAGCTGTGGACAGGGGCTAAGTGATGCTGGGAGCATCAGTGGGGACTGTGTCTTTGAAAAAGTGTGTGTGGTAGTCCAAAAGGGAAAACAAGTGCCACTGAAAATAAACTGCAGCCATTCCTCTCACAGGCTGTGGAAGAAAGCCTGCTCTCGCATTTGTGAAAACACTTTCAGGGCCCTTGTGGGTCAGCAGTTCCAGATCTCTAGGCTTCATCAGGAAGGAGGGGGTTAGAAACGAAGAGCTCATATCTTGATGTAAGAAAGTGGAAAGAAGACTTCCTTGCACTGAGATGACTCTTACTAGAAAGGCCTTTCACTTTCCTTTGGTGAGTTTATTACTGGGAGAGGGACCCAAAGGAAAGAGGAAAGATGGGATGGAAGAAGGAGATCAGTTGGAAGAAGGGATCCTAAAATTTGGGGACAGTTTGGAGCTTAAGATGAGAGTTGACCCAGGAATGGAACCTGATATTTAATGTTCTGTTTTTTCTGTCCTGTATGGTGATTCTTTTTTTTAAAGATTTATTTCAGCACCCCCCCTTCCCCAACTGTTTTGCGCTTGCTGTCTCCTCTCTGTGTGTTCTTTTGAGTCTATTTATCTTCTCTTTAGGCGGCAGCAGGAACCGATCCCAGGACCTTCCGGAGTGGAGAGAGGTGCTCAATCTCTTGTGCCATCTCAGCTCCCTGGTCTGCTGCATCTCTTATTGTCTCTCCTCTGTATCTCTTTTTGTTGTGTCATCTTGCTGCACCAGCTCTTCACATGGGCCAGCACTCTGTGCAGGCCAGCACTCCTGCTCTGGCCAGCTCTCTGCAGGGGCCAGCTTGCTTTTCACCAGGAGGCCCTGGGAATCGAACCCTAGACCTCCCATATGGTAGATGGGAGCCTAATCACTAGAGCCACCTCTGCCTCCCTGTATGGTGATTCTTGAACCTGAGAAGCCTGGTAGAATTCTGCTGGACCCATTGGTGCTGGGGCTACTGGTGCATGAACTCCATGATACAGAGTCGTCGAGGGGAAGGAGTTCATGCTTCACCTCTCTTTGTGTGAATGGTTGGCCAGAGCAGTGTCTGGAAGTAACTCCACGTCTCCCAGAGTTTTCAGTAAAACAACTCTTTTAGTTTTTATTTTAGCGTTCTCTAAGGGACTCTGACATAAGGCTATTAGGAGGTGTGGTAGATTAGATTATGTATTCCTTAATCTGCATTCCTGTGGGTATGAAGTCATGTGTAAATAGGACCTTTGGAAGATGTTATTTTTAGTTACGGTGTGGCCAACTGAGTCAGGGTAGGTCTTAATTCATATTACTGGAGGCCTTATAAAGAGAAGATACTAGAGGCCAGAAGTCAGAGGATGAAGCTGGAAAAGAGCTGAAACCAGAAGAGCTGGCGAAGGGGGTGGGGGGTGGGGGTGGGGAATATTGCCAGAGATACAAACCAAGAAATCCCAAAGATTGCTGGCAGCCAGAACCAGAACCCTATAGGGTCTGGGAGAAAGCCAGCCTGGATTTTGGACTTCTGCTAGGCTCAAAACTGTGAGTCAATAAATGCTTGTTAAAGTCAAACCGTTGTGTGTTATTTGTCATAGTAGCCCCTCAAACTAAGACAGATGCTGGGTCAGGAGATTTCTCTGAATGACAGATGCCAGGTTCGGCTAAGTATTGCAGGGAAGGTCATACTTATCAAACATTCCATCTGCTCCTTGGAATTTCCCACCTTCCTCTTGGAGTGGGTGACGTCATGAGCCTAGTTCCGTGAATTGAAGTGATGCCTATTCTGGGTTGAAGCACAGAAGACCTAGTTCTTTCTTGCTCTGATTCAGGGACTCATGGCATTCCAGACACTGGTCCTTGAGGGAATATGAGAAACAGAGTCTTCCCTCTGCAAAGGACTTTGTATGAGTATGAAATAAGCTTTTATGTGTAAAACCACTAAAATTTTGGGATTATTTGTTATAGTAGCATCACCCAGCCTATCCTGGCTAATGCATTAAAATAAACTTTACCTCCTAACCAAGGTGTCCTTTTCTGGTCAATGAGATATTTGACCAAGTTTCTTCTTCCCTTCCTCAGAAGATGGCTCAATGCCACAGCAGACTGGCTTCCTATAGGCATTCTCCACGAGTTTGTCACAGGTGCCCAAGTCTGTCAGAACCTCACTCAAACTGGGGCTAACACCTCCATTACTCCCTTGAGGCCATTCCCCTTCCCTGCTGCCTCCATTTCAAAGGTCTCTTCTTTCAACCACAGATTCCATCCTGGAGTCTGACCTTCTAGGTCTCTGAAAGCTAAAGAGTACAGAACTACCAAACGAGATATGTGGCAATGTCCCCTAAATTCTCATGAGTCACAAATGCTGCTTTCCTTCACCCAGGGGGACTTATACCCTCATGTCTCCCACCTCCACCCCCAGTGGTTCCAACATGCCTAACTGCACAGGCACCTTTGACGGAGTGCTGCTTGCTCTGTGCCAGGTGTTAGGCTAGGCTCCTGCTGCTGTAGATAAGACTTTGCTTGCTTCTAGGGAAATCCCTTCGGGGTCTGGTATGGCCTGAGGAGAGGAAGTTATCCTATGCCTGACCAGATGAGCTAGCTGAAATCTGCAATCCATATCTCTAGCCACACCCAAAGAGCTGGAGGGAGAAGTTTCTATTTCCTTTTAGAAGTGCTTCCTCCCTGTGCACCCTCTGGATCTTCTCCAGGACCTCAGCATGGCCTTCATCCCTCCCTTTCCAGGGAACAGGTGATAAAGGTGCTTAACATTGGAAGGGCTGGTGCATTTCTGTCATGGTTCCTGTCTTCCCGGGGTCACTTGGCTCCCATCACTCACTAAGAAGAATGGACATCACCAAGTAGCTGTTATTAAATCCTCTGCATTCAAAAGTCAGGCATGGTCCTCAGCTCTCCCATGTTTCTAAAATTCTGGGTATGTAACTCCAGGTATTTGTTTAGACATTGTATAACTTGAACACAAGGGCACCTTTCAGGAAGAACCCTATATATTTTCATCAACCCTATAGTTTGCTGGATAACCCAGATGAGGCTAAGTAGCTCTTAGACTTAGCCAGCCTGGATTTTGTTCTATTGGTGATAAAGACAATATAATATAGTGGTTAAGAAAGTGAACTTTGGAGTCAGACAACCTGGGTTCAAACCCATCTGTGTTGGCTGTAGACCAGGTAACTTTGGGAAGTTTATTTAACCTTGTTGTGTCTTATTTTAGTCATCTATAGAACAGAGATGATACTCACACAAACTTCCTAGGGCTCTTGGGAGGATTAGATATAATGTATGGTAAGTACTTCATACCTGCCACATGGAAAATACTCCTCCTGCCCCCGTGGGCTCTTTGGTTCCACTCCTTTCTGTTCAGGCTTGCCCACCTAATCTTCCTGGGAACTGCCTTCACTTTGCCACTCCTTTCCTCTACAACTTGAGTGTCTCTGAGCCATCATCAGATATCAGTTTATAAGATACACTGAGAGGTCTTCATCTGGCCCTCAAGATCCTGAACAAAGCAAGCCCTACCCACTGGGCATCCCCCCCAGACCCTTCCATCTGGAACAGCCAACCCCTCTACTCTCCCTAAAGCCTCCCACTGAGACCAAGGCCTTGTCCTGACCTCTTCCTTCCTGTCTTCAAGCCTTACACACCCTCTGAGGCTCAGGGGAAGATCCCTTTCCTACAGAAATTTCTCTCTGACTAGGCAGAAATTCTGTGCCATCCATGTGGTGATTAGTCAGCAGCAGAATTGTCTCCTTGTAGTTTTATTTTTGCCTATATTTGCATATGACCTTTCCTCTAACAAGAGAGCTCTTTGAGGGCAGGCACTGTGTTTCCATAATTTATGTTTGTCATTTACATTCAGTAGGTGCTAATACTCCTAAGGGCTAGGGACACCAGACACCTTGTCATGGTGAATCCCCCAGGAACCCCAGGGAACAGAGGAGAGAGAAGCCATCTTCCTCCAGCCGGGAAGCTTGGACTGGCACCCTTTCTCCAGCCAATAGCCTTTCCACCTTCCCACAACACTTGCCAAAGTGGTCACTTAATAAATAGTACAGTAGTTGAGGGTCCAAGGTCCAGAGCCATACCCTGGGTTCTAAAGCCAGCTCCAGCATTTACTAACAGTATGACCTTGGACAAGTTCATGAACCAATCAGTGCCTCAGTTTCAGCATCTACCAGTAAAATGGTGATAACAGTCCCTACCTCATCTAGTTGCAAAGATTAAGCAAGTCATTTCATGTAAAGCATTTAGAACATGCTCCACTGAGTATTCAACACATACTAGCTACACTTGCCAGGTGCTACATTGATCATTTTGGACAACACGTTTGGACAGGGTTATGTGAAAAGAAAGATAAGACTCCAGTCTCATCTCTACCACTGCTAGCTCTGTGATTAGGAACATGCTTTCCCCCTTTGAGCCAGTGTTTCCTTATCTTTAAATTTAAAATAAAGCAAGCCACATTGTTTATAAGCATGGAGCACAGCGCTTGGCACATGGGGGGATCATGTGTAGGTTCCTTTCTTCTTTCTATGTAAGTTTTCATTTTCTGCCTGGTGGAGTGGCTGGGCAGGGACAGTGGCAATTGGAGGAAAGGATACTGAGAAAACAAAGGATCCTGAAAACTGAAGTTGCTGTGGGTCGTCTGCCACCTGCTGGACTGAAGAGGTATAACCTTGCTCGCACTCTGATGCCAGCGTCTGGTGGAAGAGGTTTATGACAGAAAGGCAGGTCTGGCCTGCTTCTATTCCTTCCTGCCTCTCCCACCCTACCTTTTCTGGAGTGCTTACCAAGTGCCAGGTACTGTGTGAAGTGCAATGAAAAGATAAACAAGACAGAGGTAGTCTGGCACAGATAAGCAGTGCTCACCCTAAGAAATAGCTGGGGAGCTTTATTATTTTTTAATTAACTCGACGTACAATACATTTGCATGCAATAAAATGCACACATTTTAAACGTACAGTTTGATGAGTTTTGGCAAACGTACATAGCCATGGAATCACACACCTAATCAAAATACAGACCATTTCCATTATCCCAGAAAGTTTCCTCGTGCCCCTTGTGGTCAGTTGTGGCCACATTTCTACCCCTGGCAATCACTTATCTGATATCTGTCACCATAGCTCAGTTTTGGTTCTTCTAGAATTTTCTATAAATGGGAATATGTATTCGTTTGTGTCTGATTTCGCTGACACGGAAAAGTGTTTTTGAGATTCATCCATGTTTTGTATGTATCAATAATTTGTTTCTTTTTTGTTGGGTGCTATTCAACTGTATGACTATATCACAGCTTATTTGTTCACTTGTTGATAGCCATATAGGCTGTTTCTAGTTCTCTGTTGTGGTGAACAAGGCTGTAGGAAAAATTCATGTGTGTTTGTGTGGACAAATGTTTTCAATTCTCTTGGGTAAATTTTTAGAAATGTAGGGTCTAGGGTAGATGCATATTTAATTTTGTAAGAAATTGACAGCTTTCCAAACTAGTTATACCATTTAACACTCTGAGTACAAAAATTCTAGTTGTTCACATCCTCACCAATGTGTGGTGATATGCATTGATTTTTACTTTTAGCCATTTCAGTGTGTGTAACATTATATTACATTGTAGTTTAAATTTGCATTTTCTTGATGATTAGTGATATTGAGCATCTTTTCAGGTGCATATTGGACATTTGACTGTCTTTTTGAGAGTGATTATTCATGTCTTTTGTCCATTTTTATTACTTGTAAGAATTCTTTTTATGTTTTGAATACAAAGTCCTTTGTCCGATAGATGCAGATATTTTCTCCATTATATGGCAGGGTTTTTCATTTTCTTAATGCTATCTTTTATTTATTTTAATTTTTTGAGGTACCAGGGCCTGGGGATTGAACCTGGGACCTTGTACTTGGGAAACTCGTGCTCAATCACTGAGCCACATTGGCTTCCCTGAGCTGTTTTTTTTTGTTTGTTTTGCTTGTTGTTTGTTTTTGTTTTTTCAGGAGGTACTGGAACCAAACCCAGGACCTCCTATGTGGGAGGTGGGCACTCAACTGCTTGAGCCACATCCACTCCCAATGCTATCTTTCAAAGAGCAAAAGTTTTCAATTTTGATGAGGTCAAATTTAGCAATTTCTTTTTTCATTTGTTTAGTTCTTTTTTGTGTCCTTTTCCAGAAATCTTTTCCTATAACAAGGATGTGAAGATATTCTATACTTTCTTAATTTTTATTAATTTTTAGGCTTTCGTTAATCTTGACTTAATTTTTTCCTTTTTTCTTTTTTCTTTTTATTTGAGGTACCAGGGCCTGGGATTGAACCCAGGACCTCGTATGTGGGAAGGTGGTGCTCAACCACTGAGCCACATCTACTCTCCTGATTTGGTTTTTTCGTTTGCTTTGTTTGTTTGTTTGTTTGTTTTTTTATTTTAGGAGGCACTGGGACTGAACTCGGGACCTCCCATGTGGGAAGCAGGCGCTCAACTACTTGAGCCACATGAGCTCTCCTTGACTTAATTTTTGTATCTGGTGTAAGGTAGGAGTTGAGGCTTAGTTTTTTTCCATGTGGACATCCATTCATCCATCACCATTTGTTGAAAAGACTCCTTTTTTTCCCCACTAAATTACTCTGCTGCCTTTGTCGAAAATCAACTGATCATACTTGTATGGTTCTATTTCTGGACCCTCTATTCTGTGTAATTGATCTGTTTGAATAGGCCAAAGTCACACTGATCTAATTTCTGTAAGTTTATAGTGAAGCCAGATATTAGGCATTGAAACTATCTAACTTTGTAATTTATTTGTAATTGTTTTGGCTATTATAGATCCTTTGCATTTTCAAATAAATTATACAATCAATGTGTTAGTTTCTATTTTAAAAAGTCAACTAGAATTTTGACTGGATTTTATTAAACTTTCATCAGTTTGGGCGGAATTGGCGATTAAGCTTCCATCCCATCAGTATTATATAGCGCTTTATTTAGGTTTTCTTTAATTTCTCTTTGCAATCTCTTATAGTTTTCAGTAATCTTTCTTAAATTTATTGAGATGATTTAGTTCACTAGGGCTATTATGACAAATACCACAAACTGGTTGACTTAAACAACAGGAATGCATTATCTAACAGTTTTGTAGACCAGAAGTCCAAAATCAAAGTCTTGCCAAGCCATGCTTTCTCCCAGAGTCTGTAGCGTCCTGGTGCTAGCTTTCTGGTAATCCTCCAGCACGTGGCAGTCTATCTCCTTGTGTCTTCTCTGGTTTCCACTAACTGACTGCCTCTGCATTTCCTCTGCCTAAGGACTTCAGCTTTATTGGATTAAGGCCCAGCCTGATTCAGTTTGGTTTTATCCAAATAGGATCTTGAAGGTCCTATTTACATATGAGTTCATACCCACAGCACTGGGGGTTTGGACTTGAACATGTCTCTGTGGGGGGCATGATTCAGTCTACCACACTAAGTATTCTATGCTTTCTGATTCTGTTATAAATGCTATTCCTTTTAGTTCATCTTCCAATTGTTTGTTGCTAGTATACAGAATTACAATTGAATTTTTAAAAACAGTTTTATTCACATACCATACAATCCATTCAAAGTGTGTAATCAATGGCTTTTGGTATAATCACAGAGTTGTACATTCATTGCCATATAATTGGTTTTTGTACATTGACCACGTATTCTGAGACCCTGCTAAATTCGCTGATTAATTTTGTATTTTTATAGATTTCTTAGGATTTTATATATTTAAAATCATATTATCTGTGAATAAAGATGGATTCATTTCTTCATTTCTAATCCCGATGCCTTTTGTTTTCTTATCTTGCCTTATCACACTGGCTAAGATAGCCAATGCAGTGTTTAATGGCAGTAGTTAGAACAGATATCCTTGTGTTGATCCCAGACTTTGGTGGAAGGTGTTTAATGATATCACCATTAAGTATTTTGGTACTTGTAGGTTATTAAAAATTATTATTGCTTTTGATCAGATTGAGGATATTCCCTATTATTTTTACTTTTTTGAGAAAATATATTTAAAATTATGAATTAGTTTTGAACTCATCAAAAGATTTTTTCTGTGTATTTTGAGATGATGATCAAATGCTCTTTCTTCCTTTTCTTTAAATGTGGTAAATTACATTAATTCATTTTCAAATGTTGGAACATTCTTGCATTCCTAGGACTAACCAACCCACTCAGTTATGATGTAGTATCATTTTTATTTATTGCTCATTTTTTTTGGAGAATTTTTGTATCTACGCTCATGAGTAATATTGGTCTACAATTTTTATTTCTTGTAGTATTCTTGATAGGTTTTGTTGTCAAGGTCTCACTGAAAGAATTTGAGGAATGCTTTTAGAGCCGAGCAAGCATGGGACTAAGAAGATTCTCAGCCACATGACTTTGGACAATTAAATTAAAGTCTCTTGGCTTTAGTTTTCTCTTCTGTAAAGTGGGGTTGATGCTATCCACCTAGCCTGGCAGTGAAGAACGTGAAAAATGATATCTGAAAAACAGCTTCGTGGGGTCACTAGTGGGCTCCCCACATGTGTGGGAGTTATTTTGTTAATTATATCACTAGCAGGACCAGAAACCTAGTATACGATGATTTTCAAGGTCCTTTCTGCTGTGAGATTCCAACACACTTTTCTCTCAAAGAGCTTAAAATTGAGCAATTGCATCCCATTTGCAGAGCTTTAACTGTCACCTCATGTAAGAACACACTAGCATCTGGAGGTTACCATCAATCATGCCATTTCTCTCATTAACAGATGAGACAACTGAGGTTTGTGAGTTAGGTAACTTCCCTGAGGTGTCATGGCTTATCGGTTGCCATCATTCCTTGAGAAGCCAGTGTTTTAGGCAAGGGAGGAAGAGGGCTGGACAGGCACTGGTTCTCCCAGCTTCACATGCCACCATATTTTTTTCATAGTGTTAGGGAGTCCCCTCTGGAGGAAGCACCTTTGAAAGGTTTCCAAGATGAAGAATCAGGGCATCTGCATTCTCAGCCTGGCTTTGTGACTTCAGGCAAATTTCTAACCTCACTGAGTCTCAGACTCACCCCAACAACAGCCGTTATATGGTGCCTAGAGTTTACTGGGGTTGCACTGAATAGTTACATACAAGGTTTATTGAGTCCTCCTAACTACTCTAAAAGGTTTAGTATATTCACCATAGGTGAGAAAACTGAGGTTCAAAGAGATGAAATAATTTACCCAAGATCCTGATTCAGGATTGAAACTCAGGATTAAATAACCCTCCTTTTCGTGTCAAAACTCATCATATTCTACATGTAAAATTATTATTATTTTCTTTTTCCTTTTTTTTATTTTTAAAGAAGATTTAGGTTACAAAAAATGTTGCAACAAAAATATAGATGATTCCCATATACCTCATCCCTCCTTCTCCCATACTTTTCCCATTAACAGCATCTTTCATTAGTGTGGTACATTTGTTATAGTTGATGAACACATATTGAAGCATTGCTACTAACCATGGTCTCTAGTTTACATTATGGTTTATATTTTGTACCGCACAATTTTATAGGTTTTGACAAAATGTGTAATGGCCTGTATTTGTCATTGCAATATCATGCAGAACAATTCCAATGTCCCCCAAATGCCCCATGTTACACCTATTCTTCCCTCTCCCTCCCCTTAGAACCTCTGGTTGACCACTGCTTTTATATCAATGTTATAATTTCTTCCATTACTAGAATAATACTAAGTCTACTTTAGTCCATAGTTGCAATCTCCCCTTATGTTTGTTCATTCCTCAATCTTGAGGATTTGGGGACGGTGATGCCCACTCTGCTTCTGATTGAAAGGGGGCTTAGATCTTATGGGGCAATGGATGGAACTGCCTTGCTTGCAGTTGTAGATACTCTGTTTTATGGAATGGGTGTTGTCCATCATCATCCTTTTGTTAGTTGTCCTGGGTAAGTCTGATGAACTGGAGAATATGTGTTGGCTGCAACTTTGCTGAAATTTAGGGCTCAACTTACGTATGAACAGCCAGAAGATTTACGTCTCTGGGATACATATTTAATAGGTATAATGCTAATTATAGTTTCAAATAAAAGGGGCATAAGATCCATGTATAGGAAAATTATAAATGAATTTAACTCCAAAACATTGGGGGGTAGTTTATCATATAGTCCAAGGTAAGGTCCACTGACAGGGTGCCAAATTCCTAGGATTTTCTGCCCTGCCTATGGTATCTAGATGTCTCTAGAGCCCTCAGGAGCCCTCCTGCTTGAGGCATTGTTTACTGTGGCAATCAGTGAGAGCTTCCTAAGATGTGCATAAGTGTAACCTCTGAAATGACTTCCGAACTTGCTTTGAAATCTCTTAGCCATAAAAACTCATTTGTATTTAATATTTCCCCCTTTTGGTTAAGGTCTTTTTCCAAATGCATCCCTAGTTGGCACTTGGTAATAATCCCTCGATGCCAGGGAGGCTCATCCCTGGGAGTCATGTCCCATGCCGTGGAGGAAGGTAGTAAGTTTATATGCTGAGTTTGGCTTAGAAAGAGGCCATGTTTGAGCAATAAGGAGGCTTTCAGTAGGTAACTTTTAGGCAGTATATAATACTAGGCTAAGTTTCAATTTCACAAGAACCAGGTTCATAAGTACAGGCATCAGTACCAAAGGCCTGGCATGTTGGTCTGTCCTCCTTCACTAGGTACTGCCCTTGTTCTCTAGGGATTCTTGCCACTCTATTAGAGAATGTAGCAGGACTCCCCAGGATGGGAATTCAATTTTCTTTTGGTTATTGTGTGGGCCTTCACCCACTGAGAAAACACCCTGTGACCACTTGAACACATTCATATCCAATAGAGGCATGCCCCAGGTGCACCCCTTCCCACACATTCCCCCGCCACTGACATCCCGCACCAGTGATCCTCCCCTGCCACAGTTGCAACTATTCTGCAATCCAAAACCTCCCCCAAAACAAAGCCAAAAAATAAATAAAAATAATAAAAAATAAAAAGAAATAATCTGCATGTTAAATTTGTATAGTATATTCTATGTTAGTTATACCTCAATAAAATGTTTTTTAAACAAAAGCATCTTCAAAATCAGAAATAAAAGTTGAAGAGAGGAACAAAAACAACAAAGTCATTACATTCACAGGAATATATGTGTGTCAAAATTCATCCAACTATCTATTTATGACTTGAGAATTTTACTGTATGTAAGTACTGTTAGCATGTTTTAAAAGTAACTAGAGCTAAAACCATAATTTTCAAATATCATCTGCATAAAAATAATGCTATACTGTATCGAGAATAAATCATTCTCTCAACTCCTGCTCACTCTTAAACATGCACCTTTTCTTATTATAAAAGCCTTGCTTGTTCATTGTAGGTTGATTAGAAAATGCAGATGGACAAAAATATGAAAAAAGCCTTGGTTCTGCCATTTGTATAGGACAAGATTTTATACTTGGTGTATTTCTTTCCACCATTTCTCAGTGTCTAGATATTTTTTTAGACTTATATATAATTGTAAAACTATGGGGAGTTTCAAAAAATGGGATCTTATCCTACAAATTCTGTTATAATCTACTTTAACACTTTTGATTATACCATGAAAGGCTTTCTTTGTAGTGAATGGTTATCTAAATCAGGAGTTTTTGAATCAAGTTCCATGATTCCTTGGGATTCTTTGGAAGCATTATGGAGTTGCTGGGGTGGGTGAGGGGAGAAGGTGAGGGCTGTGTGTGCGTGGGGTGGGGGGTAGTTGGGGTGGGCAGGAAGGAAAGCAAGCAGGTGAGGTCTGCATCTGCAACTCTTACTCATACAGAGCTGCTTTTTATTTGTTAAAATATTCATTTTGCATGTAAGAGTTCATTTGAAGAGGGGTTCCATTGCCAAAATATAATAGTGAGAGAAAAATAAGGAAATCATGGTCTACCACATCATTCTTATTTCTGCTTAGTTTCTTTTCAAAATGAAAATAACTTTATTGTTTTATGATTATAAAAGTGACATCCGTCCATTTTTCAAGATTCAAACAATACAAAATATATAAATAGAAAATTGAAAGTCCCCCACTAATTTCATTAACTCAGAGATACCCACTTTAGATGCTTTGGAGTGTGCATATGTATCAAAATATAATATACATATATTTGTAGGTCCTGTTTTTTTTTTTTTAACATCACCAATTTTCTCATGTCATTTATCATTCTTTATAACACAATTCTTGGTGGATTACTGTTTGGTAGTATTTTATTAGGTTTATTAATAGAAAAAAGATTTATAAGTTAAACTTGGGTTTTCTATTTTCAAAATGTGTAGCTTTAATACATTGAATATCTATGTAAACATTACAAATAGAATGTTCTGCACATAAACCATGCCTCCAGGCTTTAAATCTGTTTGACAGATCACTGTGACTACAGGGTTTCCCAACTTTTTCAATGACAAAGGAGCAAAGGATAGTGTGCTCAAGAATCTCCAAAGGTTTGTGGGGACAGGATATTGCAGTTCTGGTGACCTGTTCCAGGCACTAAAGGGCCTTGACACTTTTTGTCTTTGAATTTAATTGGCTGTGTATTTTTCCATCCCATGGTTATTTATCTAGACTCTTGCACATTTAGTTTGTTTCAACTCTTTTTTATAATCATAAGCAGCACTGCAATGATTCTTCTTTTTCATAACTCTTTGACTCCATCTCTGATTATTCCTTTAGGAATAAATCCTAGAAGTGGAATCACCAGGTCAACCGATATAGGTATTTTATGACTTTTTAAATGTGTATTGCCAAATTATTCTTCAGAAAGGACGTACTAATTTAAAATCCTATCAGTTCATCTCCTCTTCACCAATATAGGGTATTATCATTAAAAAATGCCAATTAATATATGAACAATGGTATCTCATTACTGTTATAATTAGTATTTCTTTACTACTGAGATGAAAGCAATTTTATAACTTTATTAGACATTTTTCTCCTTGTAGAATTATGACTTTATACTTTGTACATATTTCTTTTGGAGTGTATTTACTTTATATTATTATTATTTGGTTTAAAAAGAGCTCTTTCTATTTAAAAGGCATCAATCCTTTGTCACTACAGGAAATATTTCTTCCTGATCTTTAATTTAGATTTTATTTTTTTACTTATAATACTTTGTCTTTGAAGTTTTTTCATTGCTCTATGTTGAGAAAGGTCTCCCTCATCCCTCACTTCCAAGATCACCAAATAATCTCACCTACATTTTCTTCTTACAGTTTTATGGTTTCATGTCTACATAATATTTTACATAAATATATAAAAATTTAAAGACACACAACATATATATTTATTTATATATGTATACATATACATTATATTTTCCCTTCTAACTAATCAGTCATCCTAGACTGTTAAATAATTCTCCTTTCCTCAATGATCTAAAATACCATCTTTATCATATACTTATTCTTCTATCTACCAAGGTTCATTTCTTGACTTTCTATTCTATTCCATTGATTTCTTTTCCTAGTCTTGTGCCAATCCCACACTTTTTACATTATTGTTGCCTTATAATGTAGTCTAACATCTGTTTCTTTCTAGTTCCTTTAAATACTCTAATTCATATAAAATTTCAGGTATGTTTTAAGTTTTTTGTTGAAGTGTAATGTACATACAAAGAGCATACATGTCGTAAGTGAACAGCTCAATGTATTTTCACAAACTGAAGACATCTGTGTAATCTGCAGTCAGAGCAAGAAACAGAATATTGCCCGCCCTGAAGACTCTGAAGCCAAGGATGAACACTGCGTTGACTTTGATCATTTGGTTTTGCCTGTTTTTGAACTTAATACAAAAAGAATGATACTGCTTGTCCCTTTTTTTGTCTTTCTTCACTTCAACTTTGTTTGCAAGATTCATCCCTATTGTTTAATGTAATTTCAAATTGCTCATTCTCATTGCTGTATGGCATTCCTTTGTATGAATACACTACTATTTATTTCTTCATTCTATTGTTGTTAGATATTTGGGTAGTTTCCAAGTTTGGAACTATTACAAATAATGCTGCTATGAATGTTCTGAGACATA
>JAQZBX010043868.1:0-13621 GCA_029593785.1 Cabassous unicinctus
AAAAAAGAGGGAGACAAAGAGGAGAGACACAACAAACCGACAAGGAGATACAGAAAGCACACAGCGAATGGACACAAAGAGCAAGACAGCGAGCACAAAAACAACAAGGGGGTGGATAAATAAATAAAATAAATCTTTAACAACAACAACAAAAAGAATTCTGTTTTATTTCTGTCTCAATTTGCCCTCTAACAAATAATTTAATCGTTCTTTACCTCCATTTCCTTATTTTAAAATAAACCTGTCAGTCATTGGCTTCTGCTTTTTATAGGCTTTTAATACCTGAATATATTTTAGTTTGGTTTAACATTTTTTAAGTTTTGAATTAGAAGTCTTGTTTTACAGATTCATGGCCATATTGTAAGAAATTAATAAATTTCATTATTTTATTTTGCTATTAGGAAAGGTTATGGATTAGATTTTTAAAACCCATTATCTAATAACTATATAATGTTTAATCATGCATACTTTCAGTTGTAACAGCATAAAAAAATATATGTCATTGTTGCAAAGAGTTCCACTAGTCTTATGGAAAGTACCATGATATGTACTTCCTCTTGAATAGTTTTGAGAGTAGCTATGTTACTACATAGTAACCCTTACTTTGGCTTACTACTTGCATTCCCCTGTTGGCCACTGGTCCTGTTATGTTTCTGCTTCATTTTGAGTAGGTAAGTGCCGGTGGCAGCAGGTGGGTAAGTAATTTTACCCTACTTTAATGAATGTACAGAATGTATTTATGTACAGTATGTGATTATTCTATACAAATGACCAAATCTACAGTTGAACATATGTAAATGCATATTAAGAATGTGATACTTTTTATAATTAAGGCCTTCATACTTCTTGTTTGTATAGGTTTTGAAAGCTGAATGTAAATAGTTCCACTTTATTATATAGCAAGTAGAATGTCTATACATATATATACAAATAGATGCAAATTCTTATATAAATATTCCTCCTCGGTACATTTCTAATATATCACATCTAAAATTCATCGTTTACCCATACCAGAGGAAGCCTTTACTCTTTGAGAGTTGAATTTTTTATTTGTTTCTTTCCTGGATGGTTATATATGTATCCAAGAAATGGCTATTTATGAGTCCCAAATTGGGATACTTTTAATCATTTTCTAATAAAAATTATGAAAAAGGAATTTTTGTAAGTTTAATAGAATTGTGGATTTAGGAAACAAAAACTTTAGGACACCTGTACAGTTGTATCACATTTTACTTTTCAAGTTTGCTTGACAGGGTCAGTGCTGCTTGCTCATTTAATAAAGCTGGACAACATCCCAGTCAGCATCTCATCGGTCTTCGGAAAGCAGTCTACAGAACTGTAAGAGCCAACTTTCAAGCAGCAAGGCTAGCTACCCTGTATATGCTGAAAAAATATCCTTTTCTGGCTATATGTGAAATTAAGCAATGTTTGTGAAATCTTTTATATAGATTTTATAGTTGCATCCTGTAAAAGTTAACTATAAACTGAGATTGCATATTTTGAAACTAATATCCACCATCACCTCTATTTTAAAGCTGAAAATGCATTCCAGGGAGAATGACAGTAACAAACAGGAAGAAAATTCTTCTGCTCTTTTGTGGCTCATTTTCAACAAGGAAAATCCTTGAAGTCCCTCCCTTTGCTGGTTCAGGGAATAAAGTCATAAGAGCTTAGCTTTGCTAGGAATGACTTTTTAAAAAATTACTGAAAATGGCAAATTTGCATCATGACACGATAATTAACTACCAACAGGAAATTCTTCTCCTTTCTAAAAATTCTCTAGAGTCATGTTGGCTAAGTTAAAATTTTGCTTTTATCAGTTACTATCTGTGTGACCTTATGTAAGTTTCTTCTCTGTACCTTGCTTTCCTCGTCATTAAAATGGCAATAAAGATAATCTTCCTCACTCTATTTTTGTTGAGATCAAATGAGTCAATGCATGAAAAGTGCTTAGGCAGTGTCTGGTGTATAATAAACACTCAAAGATTGCATGACAGTAAAAGTCTCTTCTTAAGTTTGCTAAATTAAGAAATTAATTTTGTTAGCCAGAAAATAAAGTCATAAAAAGATTTTATGTTAAGATTTATATATATGTATGTTATCTATGAGTAAATGGGAGCGAAAAGACTGCTTTGTACCTTTAGTTTGCTCAGTACTGTAGCACTGCTAAATATAATGCTTAAAGTTTACAGAATCCCTTAAGTTCTATCATTATATCCTCATACAAACCTTCACAGCTAGATTTTCTTCTCTTCATTTTATGAGGAAAATAAAATAGAGGTTAAGTGACTTGCTCAGTGTCAGACAACTAGTAACAGGTGAAGTTGTGTCTTGACTGTGTGACATATGACTTAAAACATTTTCTAAATATTTTTGCTGTATTATATTACCTCTTTGGAAATGGAAAGAATTTTAATTTGGAAAAAGAGAGTATACATGGTCCCTGCCTCATGGAGCTTATGGTTTAATGAGTAGGGGAGTGAGAGGGGATAGCCTAACAGAGATTGCCAATTATGAGTTCCCTGTGCTATCATTTTTCTAGTTAACTGGGATCTAGCATTGAACAAGACAGACAAGACTCTTGTTCTCATGGAACTTAGCTTCTAGTGGATGAGATAACCAATAAAAAGTAAATAGATGAAAATTTCAAATATAATTGCTACAAAGAAAAAAATTCCTGGGGGAATAGAATGGAATGATAGAGTGTTACTTATTTTATTTTATTTTATTTTTAAAGAAGGTTTAGATTACATAAATGATACATTGAAAATATAGGGAGATTCCCATATATCCCACCCCACACACACACTTTTCCCCATTAACAACAACTTTGATTAGTGTGGTACATGTGTTACAATTGATGAACACATATTGAATCACTGCTCCTAACCAGAGTCAATAGTTTACATCATAGTTTACACTTTGCACTGCACATTTTTATAGATTTTTGACAAAATGTATAATGGCCTTGTATCCGTCATTGCAGTGTCGTTCAGAACAATTCCAGTGTCCCAAAAAAATGCCCCATATTACACCTATACAAAAATATGGAACGCTTCACGAATTTGTGTGTCATCCTTGTGCAGGGGCCATGCTAATCTTCTGTATCATTCCAATTTTAGTATATGTGCTGCCGAAGCAAGCACTAGAGTGGTACTTATGATTGGATAATAGGGAGACCTGTCTAAGTAGCTGACATATAAGTGGAAACTGAAAAATGAGAGAGATCTGGAAGAAGAGTGTTCCAGTTAGATGGACCAGTGATTATAGAGATCTTGTATCAGGAAAGAGTTTAGTATGATTTAAGTATAGAAAGAAGATTGTCTTGAATGGTGCACAGTAAGTCAGGGTAGCATATGAGATGAGATTCAGAGGTAGGCAGGGCCAGATCATATTGTCCACACAAGGCGTCTTAAGAAATTAAAGTTTAAAAATTCTACCAACCATTTCTTTGAAAAGGCCAAAACAATTTATAGACCCTCACAGGCCTGATTAAAGAAAAAAAAGCAAAAATATACAAGACTAGTAATGATACCATAACCGTAGATATGGAAGAAATTAAAATAATTATAAGAGGATAGTATGTGTAACTCTATGGTAACAGCTTTGAAAATGTAAGAGAATCACATTTTCTATTAAAAAAAAAAAAATCTCCAAAATTGACTCAAGAAGAAGTTGAAAACTTGAAGAGGTGGACATATGAATAAAAATATGCCATTTAAAAAAGAAAGCTCCTGGTTAAGTGTAAACAATGGAAAATTACAGCTATAAAAAGAACAATGATAAAGTTCTTGATGAACTAATGTGGAATAATCTCCAAATTATATTAAGTGGGAAAAAAAGCAAAGTAACCAGAGCAGTATATACAGTACACTTCCATTTTGTATGTAAAAGGGACTATGTGTATATGTGTATGTGGGGATGTATGGTTATGTATATAAATACATATTCCTATATACGTACACATTTATAGTTGAATTTGCTTTTATGTAGGCATAAATATCTTGAAGAATATGCAAGATACTGGTAATAATGATTTCTTTGCCTTTGGGTAGGCAACTAGGTAGCTGAGGGATAGTGTAGGAAGCAGACTTCACTGTACCCTTAATTCCTTATGAATTTTGAACCCTGTGGATGTCCTATTCAAGACTAAATGAATAAGAAATTTTAAACTGCTAGGTCCACATGGTATCTCAGACCATAGAAAAAGTTAAAATGCCCTTCCCCCACATTTTATTTATGAAGATAGAATTATCTCATAATTCTATTTTATTACAAAGAATAAAAACTATGGACTATTCTCACAAATGAAGATTCAAAATGTTTCAATAGAATTTTAATTGAACACTGTATCAAAAGATTATCATAATAAGACCAAATAGGATAATGCTAGAAATGCAAGGATGATTCAAGAATTATATATATGTAATACATATATATAATTCTTTATAAAAGCATTTTAAAGGGAAAAATTGTGTAATTATATTGATACTTGCCCACAGGAAGAGGAAAGAGGTAACAGAACAGTCTGTGTCAACCAACCTGGCTAGAACAGGTTTAGTGCTACTTATATTAGTAGTCTATGTATTTCAGATCAT
Organism: Cabassous unicinctus; assembly: GCA_029593785.1. NCBI lineage: Eukaryota > Metazoa > Chordata > Mammalia > Cingulata > Chlamyphoridae > Cabassous > Cabassous unicinctus. Next base: position 4,599 of record JAQZBX010043868.1, read on the forward strand.
GTCTCCAGCTATTGATGTCCTGCAATATGCAGATTGGGAGAAGAAGAGCATTATGACAGTAGCATAGTGATGGCCTGAGCCAGGATACAATTAAGTACACAATACAGTTTCAAAAGGTAAGTACCAAAAACACGTAAATTAGCACTTTAACACTTTTGAAGACTTGAACTTTTAATTATTTAGGTATAAAAAATTTTTATTCACAAGTATCCTGTAAGATATCTAAGGTATTATGTTAATATATTAGATTTTAAGATTAGTTTCTATTTTAAAAACTGAAGTAAATTTTCAGTAAACGTTCATAATAAATATTAGTAAATGTAATTTTGGACAGTTTTGCTATACCCTTTGTGCTTTAATATAAAGGCTTTGTTGATTGCCTTAACCTAATTTAACCTACCCCCTGAACTCTGAGAGTGACAATGTAACCAACTACATCTGTGTAGTGCCTTTTAAGGAGCTGGGCCTTGGACTTAGTGAAGAGCAGATTTCAGAAGAGGAAGCACATAACTTTACAGATGGCTTCAGCCTACCTGCATTGAAGGTAGGACTTAGTAAAGAGCAGATTTCAGAGGAGGAGGCACATAACTTTACAGATAGCTTCAGCCTACCTGCATTTGTTTAAGGGAAGAGCCGAAGTCAGATACCATCACCATAAAGGCCCGAGTGATGTGTGTGAAGCTGTCTTTAATGCCCAGAAATAAATGCAAATAAAAATAATAACCATTTTCCCAAGGATATTAAGAATTGATAATACTCATTATTAATGAGGACTCAGGGAGACCTCACACACTAGTGATGAAAATATAAACTGTTTCACTGCAGCAGTGAATATCAGTCTTTACAGAGATGTGTACCCTTTACTTCAGCAGTTTCATGTTTATGAATTTATCTCAGGAAGTAATCAAAGATATACCCAAAATATGTTCATCATGACATTACTACAGCAGCAAATTCTGGAAACAACTTAAAAGGTCAAAAAATGTGGGATTGGTAATGGTTTATGATACTTTATTTAATGGACCAATTTGGAGTTAGTAGTAGAGAAATATTACAGAAGAATAATAGCATGGAAAATCATAAGTGAAAGCAAGTTACAAATTGTATGCAATAGAATTTCGGTAGTGTTTTTTAAGAAATCAGTCCAAATTTTAAAAAATTCCTTTATGGTATTTAGCAAGCTCCACTTATATATTTCTTATTTCTATTCTTTAGAACGTCCCTTGATAATGTGAAAATCAGTGTAAGTATAGTTGATAACAGGTATATCAAGATCCATTTTGTTTTGTTTTTTACACATAAATTCTTTATTAAAAATTTTGTCTTATGACAAAGTATAGGGCTAACCTATTATGTAACATAACTTCCTGTTGTTATATGTGAGTAAGAAGCTGGACAGCAAACCTTATCACCAAAAGTCATCTGGTTCTTCCTGAGAAAGGCCTATGAACTTTGATCTTTGTCGCCAGGCAGCAGTGTGTCTGATAGTGATCTCTCTGTGGTGACTGTCATTTTTGAGTTGAACTCTCCCCTGCTGAATGAGCTGCATATATTTTACTAAAGGATTTTCACCACAAGCAGATTTATCTTTCATTTCTTGAAGACTCATTTCTAATTCTTTCTCCATTTCAGTCTTTAGTTGTTCTTCAATCATCTTCCTTTCTTGATGCAGTTTTTCTAGTTCTCTTCTTTTCCTTTCTAAAGTTTCTTGTCATTCACACTGCTGCCTTTCTTCTTTTTGCCTTCGTTCTTTCAGGTACTGTTTCCATTATTTTATTCTTCCCTCTGCTCTTCAGTTGATATCTGATCTATGTTTAGGTGGTGATATGGGACAGGTCTGGGGTCATGGCAGCTGTGGCAGCATCCATGTGAGGCATGTCTCCAGCAGGATGCAGCCATCTCCTTCACACTGCCTCAGCATGTCCCCTGCATATTCAAAAGATGATTTGAGTTCCTCATTATCCTTAAAATCTAGCTTGTCCAGATTTGAAAATTTTCTTCTGTGAAGTTCAGTGTGCTTTTGGTGAAAGACCTGCTTGCTGTTCTAGGGGCCTAGAGAGGGAATGGATGGAGAAGTTGTGCTTAGACTCAGCAGGTGAAGGTTGGGGCGTCCTGTCAGGACAAGGATCAGAGGAGGCCACATGTGATCTGCCCAGGCCTTCCAGATATATTTCACTATAAGTGCTGCTTTTCGCTTTGGGGAGGAGAGTGGAGGAGAGGCACCTAGGGAAGAGCCTCTCCTTCATTGCCCATCAGCACTTCTAGTGCGTTGCTCCTTTCCTCCTTAATAATGCTCACCTGAGGGAGCAGATGTGGCTCAGGCAGTTGGGCACCTGCCTCCCACATGGGAGGTCCCAGGTTCAGTTTTTGGTACCTCCTAAAGAAGATAAACAAACAACAAGCAGACATTGAGCAAAAACAACAAGCAGACAAGAAAAAACAAGGAGCAGACAATAAGACAACAGTCAGACAGCAAGCAAAAACAAACGAGCAGGAAGTGTATGTGGCTCAAGCAGTTGGGCACCTGCCTCCCACATGGGAGATCTGGGGTTCAGTTTCCAGTGCCTCCTAAAGAAGAAACAGACAATGAGCAAACAGACGAGGGAGCCATCTTGGGAAGGGGGAATTTTTTTTTAAATTTTTAAATTTAAAATTTTTTTAAAATTCTGTCCTTGGCAAAAATACCTCTTTCTGGGGAACTAGGGAACTAGATGTGATGTTTTTTTAGAGCTCCCAGCAAGTACAGGGGTGGTGAACTCTAGGCTGGTGGTGGGCTCTCAGCTATGTTCTGAATAACTCTTCGATAATTTCTGAAAGCATTTTCCAAGCGCTTGACCTCTTGCTCCCTTTTACCCATGCCTTAGTATTTGCTACAAACTCAAGGTCAGAATCGGGAACTACCCTCTATCTCTAGATGGGGATAACTTGTGGTCCTCGCTATAACTGTGCCTGCCATAACCTTTTCCTGTTCAAAAGAATTCTTCAGGAAATCACCACATGTCATCATCATGAGGTACTATCTTACCACCTGTGGATCCACTGATGGAATGATCAGTCAGAGACTGCTTGGGATGGCAGTATACTTCATTCTCTGGAGCTGTCTGGGTTTGTTTCAGTTGCAGCTTCAAATCTGCAATCTGCTTATTTAACCTCTTTACACAAGCTTCATAATCTAGTAACTCTGCCTTCAGCTGGTAGAACACTCAATTGTACTTCGCAGCTGTTTTGCCAGACCTTGTTCATGGGTTTCAAACTCCTTATATGCAAGATTTATAGCACTTTCTGCTTTCTTTAATTCTTTCTGAAAAACCACAAGCTCAGGATGGCTGGGTTATGTGATTCAAGAAATGCAAGTTTTGTTTGTTTGTTTGTTTTGTTTTTAGGTTCCGGGGGCCAGGGATTGAACCCAGGACCTCATATGTGGAAAGCTGGCGTTCAACCACTGAGCGACACTGGCTCCCCTGAGTTGGTTTTTTCATTTGTTTTGCTTGTTGTTTGTTTTTTGGATTTTTTTTAGGAGGAACTGGAAACCAAACCTGGGACCTCCCATTTGAGAAGCAGAGGCTCAACTGCTTGAGCCACATCTGCTCCCGAGATGCAAGTTTTGACTTCTGCTCTCTTCCAATTGTTGTTTAAGTACTTTATTTTGTTCCTGGAGCTCCATCTTCTCTTCTTTTAGTAGTGAATAATCATGCATCTCTTTAACTTTTTTATTTAGCAAGTAATTTTGTTTTGTTATTGCCAGAGACTGGACTTTGACAGACTGTAACTCAAGCTCAAGTTCTTTCGCACACTTTACATATTGACTGAGTTTTTCCTTTTTTTATTTAACAACTGAGAACTCCTCTTGCAATTGCATAACTTTTTCTTTATTCTTTCTTTCATCTTCCGTTAGTCTATTAGTTCTAGTGATGTATTCAAGTTGATACTTCAGAAATTCATTCTTGAACTTTTGGTCAAAGGTCTCCTCTAGACTCTTTATGTTCACCTCCCACCTCCTAAGTGCATCATCCATGCTTTTTAATTTTTTTCTTCTTGTAGCCTCTGGGCCATTTCAGAAGCTTCATTTCTTTGCTTCAGTTCTGCTTCTCTGCTTCTTAGCAAATCTATATTTTTTAGGAGCATCTGCCTTTGTGCATAAATTTCTTTTGTTTCAGTCTCCTGGTGCTTGTGAAGTCTCTCAAAGGTATTCTTTTCCCAACAAGTAAGGGTTTCCAACTTTGCTTGGAAAAGGAACTCAACTGATTTCTTCTCAGACTTTCTTTTGTCTTGCATTCTAATGAATGAGTTGTAATAGATCCTGCATAGTAGACACCTTCTTTTGCCAAACCACTTTCCGGAAATAACACAGAAAATGAATACTCAGAGCCACATCTTTGTAAGTGATCTGCCACTAGACAGTTGGAAACACCTATTAAGAGACGACTCCCTTCCACTGGAAAGGACTGAGGTTGCAGTTGTCCACCCAGAACAGGGTGCATCAATTGATGAATCATCTGGTTTCTGAGTTGAGTCTTGATGTGTCAAATATATCCCAATCCTTAAACGTCTGATACAGCCTTTTGTGCAGTTCATCTTGACTCAAGACGTCAGATTTGGGGGGCATGTTGGACTTAGCCATAGGGTGTGTGCTTCCCCTCCAGCCATTTGGCTGGAAGGGGAAGGAGTTCAAGGCCCCACCCAAGGGGGAGACCCGGCCTGCCTTTGTCTGCAGGGGCTGAACCCCTCAGGGAGGGATGGGAGGGGAGAGGGGGCAGAGCCCAAAGGCTGCTGGAGGGCCAACAGAGAGAGAGGAGGCAGAAGAAGGGGAGGGAGCCCTGGGCCCGGTGTTTCTTGGTTCAACTTCTACATCTTTAAAATTTTCTGATCCACAATTAAATGTTCTAATTCTCCAGTTTTTCCTTTCATGTTTCTTAAAATTTGCCTTGACTTATTCCTACCCTCATTCTAACCCATTGTAATAAGTAGTACCACACAACTTGCTAAGCTATAAACTTTGGCATCATCATTCTTGTCCCTCTTCTTAGTCCTATCATTCAGTCTGTCAGCAGATTCTTGTGTCGTTCTACCTTCAAAGTGTGTTTTAAGGCCATCATTTTTTCCATCTCCCCTCTAACCATCCTAGTCCTAGCCACCATCATCTCTGTCATCATCATACACTGCTGCAATAGTGTTATTTGGTTTCCTCAGTTCCCTTGTTTCAAAATGCAATTTAAAATGTAAAGAGGTTTAAAAATGGTATATCCTTTCATTCAGTAATTCTACTTCTGCGAATCTTTCTTAATAATATTAGTAAATATATTTACTAAATATAGTAATGTTTTATGTACCACTTGCTTATCAGTTTTGTTTATAATAGTGCAAAGTTGAACACAACTTAAATGTGCAACAAAAGAGGCATAGCTGCATGAGTAATGGTAGATCCACATGTTGAACCATTGTCAGCAGCGACAACTTGTTTATGAAGATTTTGCAAAAAAGAACTTGGAGAAATGTCTGTTAAAGCCAATGAAACCATCAGGATACATAATTGTATATGCAGTATGGCCACAATTCCATTTTTAAAAAAAGTCTAGGAGAAAACATGCTAATAGCGACTCTTTCAGGTAGTAGGACTATGGGTGATTTTCATTCATTTCCAAATTTAATATCATGACCATGCTTTACAGTGGAAATAAAACAAAGTTTTTTCCAAGGACAGTTCTACTCGATCTCCCTCTCCCTCTCTCATACATGCATACACAAACACACATTCCCTATTCCCCTTCTCTGCTGTAATTTTCTGCATAGCTCATCAATCAAGAAACTCTTCCTTGTTAATTATTTTTCCCCTACTAGAATATAAGCTCCATCAAGGCAGGAATTTTTTCTCTCTTTTGTTTACTGTTGTATTATCAGCATCTAACACAATGTCTGGCACATAGGAAGTGCTCAAAAATTATTTGTTGAATGAATAAGTGAAGGTATAAAAATTTTTGTAGTCACAAAATTTAATGGTTAAATACAAAGATTTGCAAGTTAATCTTGTTCGTATTCAAGAATTGCTAGTTATTGTTTCTAACTATTTGGAAATTTGGTCTTGTTTACTTTAAAAAATAAGTTGATGGTAGAAGAGGTTTACATTGATTCTCTTAATGCATTATTTTCATAAATTTTAATTCATTTAATAAAACAATCTAAAAATGACCATTTTCATCATTGTGAAAAATTGAAATATAAATTATCTAAAGTGGTTCTATCTTCCTGTTTGTTGTCTGCTACTTTTTGCTCACACTAGACTGTTTCCTGGTGTATTTGCTTGTTTCTTTACTTGTTTGTTTGTGGGATATTGTCCTCATCTTGAATAGAACGATATTTGGAGGAATCCTTTGCTACCTGGATTCAGGGTGTGTAGCTCAAGAATAGGTTTTGCAGATTCTTGTGCTAGATGTTTCTGGGGTTTGAGACCAATTTCTATGTTGATTTCTTTGCATGGGATTTCCTAGACCATGATAATGGTGTAATTTTGGACCCCAAACTCAGGAGTTTGGGACAGATAAACTTCTTCATTATCTCTATCTGCTTGTAGATTTGGTTTTAGTCCCCACGTCAAAGATCTCTGGGGGCAAGGCTACACTTCTCCTATCTCTGTGTAAGTCTTAAAACCAAAACATGTGGTACCAACTGGACCTGCATTCCTTAAACAGACACAGTATCTTTTCACTCCCTGCTGCATTGGTTTCTCAGTTTCTCTGTCATTTCTGGCAAAGAGTTTTCTTTTCCTCTGGGCAGTTTAGCTATGCATTTAAGTAAATTTTAGTTATATTTTATCTAGCATTTCTCATTTAAGGTAGAATTTTCATTATAAAATTAGTTATATAGAGTTTAAAAATATGTAGAGCAGGGAAAGCAGACGTGGCTCAAGCGATTGGGCTCCCACCTACCACATCGGAGGTCCCAGGTTCGGTTCTCGGGGCCTCCCGGAGAAGGGGAACTGGCGCAATGGGCAGGCTCAGCAAGCTGACACAACAAAATGACACAACAGAGACACAAAGAGCAGGGACAGTGAGAGACACAACAGACCAGGGAGCTGAGGTGGCTCAAGTGATTGGGCGTCTGTCTCCCACATGGGAGGTCCTAGGTTAGATTCCCGGTACCTCCTAAAGAGAAGACGAGCAACAGCAAGTGCAAACAATGAAGGGGGGGAATAAATAAATAAAATAAATCTTTTAAAAAAATATATAAATATGTAGAGCAATGTACTTTAAAAATATTCATATGTAGTAATGTACATATGTAGTAATGATACAAGAAGCAAGGATAGAAATCATGACACTAGATAACATTTGTTTAATCTCAGTAGTTTGTGTTACTTTTTGTATTTTTTTTTAAATTTTTTTAAAATTTTTTTTTAAATTTTTTTTTTTTTAAGATTTTTTTTTTTTTATCCCCCCCTTGCTGCTTGTGCTCGCTGTGTCCATCCGCTGTGTGTTTTTTCTGTGTCTGCTTATCTCCCCCTTGTTGTGAGGTCTTGCTGCATCAGCCCACCCTGCCGCGCGGGCCGGCCTGCCCTCACAAGGAGGCCCCGGGTTCCCGTATGGTAAACGGGAGCTCTATGGATTGAGCCACACCCGCTTCCCACTTTTTATATATTTGAGGTATTTCATAATCAAAGATATAAAAGTTTAAAAACTGATTCATCTGTTTCGCTTACCATAGACTATATTGGGCTTTAAAGCAACAAAACTATCTTTTAAAATATTCTATTTTATATAGTAGATATGTATATGTGTGTGAATGTGTATATAGCTGTGGTTTAACTGATGGCTGAAAGTCAATTATGCTAAATTCCTTTAATAATATAATATTATTTTAATAAGGTTTTTCCATATTCTGGTCGTACTAATCTGCTGTTGCTCTCATAAAGATGAATGATGAACCTGACCATCACTTCTATACAAACTAGTAAAATTATTTTTAATAATATATCTGTGCTAACAAAAGACTGTAAGAATTTGGTAATGAGTTTACTAAAATTCACAGATTGGAATTTTATATCTAATTGTGTTTTTCAGGTGTGCTTTTTGCCATGAACTATAAACACATTCTAGTATTTTATACTATAAAAATTAGGATAAAATATATCTACCAAAGTGATCTCTTCATGTTGGTGGCTTATTTCTAAAGCTTTATGTCAATGCCTGACTATATATCAACCTTCCTTTGCCCTAGAAATGCCTACTCAGTCCTTTATAAGAATTCAAGTAGCTTTACCATTTGTTTTTAAATTTCTTATAAAACCAAAACTTCCTGCAGTAATGCAAATTGTTCTTGCCATCACCACTGTTGGATTATGGTAGAAATGAAAGCCTTAACAGCAGTCTACCCTATCCAAGCCTCTATCATCTTTTCCAGACTGCTGTAGTTGCCTCCTGACTGACATCCCTTGCTTTTACTCTTTTCCCACTCTGGTCTGAATAATCCATTTAAAATGTAAATCATATCAAGTTATCCCCCTGCTCTAAATCCCTTCCCCATTACTAGTCACCTTTGATTTTTCTTCCCCTCTTAGCCTTTATTACCTGACATTACTACACTATAACCTACTTTTATATTGTCTGTCTCCCCAAATAAAATATAGGTATCAGAAGGGTAAAGACTTAATCTGTTTTGTTCACTGCCATATGCCCCCACACCTTCAACAGAGTCTAGCACAAAATAGATGCTTAGTAAATATTTGTTAAATAAACAAATTTATTCCTTCAATATCACAGAAATAACTGAAGAAATATATTGAAGAGCACTGTCCTGAGTCCCTGGAAATGTCTTTTCATGCATCCATCAAGCTTTTTGTCCCCGGTTGTATGGGTCGATTGGTCCTACTTTTCTCCTGTGTATAAAATTATTTTAATGACTCATGATCACTTTTAATAGATTTGTCCCATTCCAGCACTTCCTTTCTGGGGTAGAACTGTACTAAATTAAATACTGGTGTACTGCTGTGTAGGGATCAGAAGTTCCCATATGCCGTGGTTACGTAATTT
>JAQZBX010043869.1:0-11949 GCA_029593785.1 Cabassous unicinctus
AGATTTATTTAATTTATTTTATTTATCCCCCCCTTGCTGCTTGTGCTGCCGCGTCCATTCGCTGCTTGTCTTCTCCTTGTCCGCCCGCGTCTTCTCCTTGTCCGCCTATCTCCCCCCTGCTGTGAGGTCCTGCCGCATCAGCCCATGGCGCTGCACGAGCCGGCCTGCCCTCACAAGGAGGCGCCGGGAAGCGAACCCGGGGCCTCTCATATGGTAAACAGGTGCTCTATCCATTGCGCCATACCCACTTCCTGCCGTGAGGTTGCTGCATCAGCCCACCGCACCGCTCAGGCCATCGTGCCCTCACAAGGAGGCCCCGGGACGCAAACCCGGACCTCCCATATAGTAAACGGGGGCTCCATCCACTGAGCCACACCCGCTTCCCCATAGATGTGTTTTCTATAAAGTTTTAAATGACTAACTTTCCAATGTTGCTACATTAACATATATAACTTTTGTAATAACATGAACAATAAAAATTTATTGAAAATTTTTCATAACAGATTCTTTTGATGAAAGAGGCAAAAGTAGATGAGAACATTAACCTTTTTACTTTAATAAAATTCTTTTCTCTTTCATAACAATTCTTTCATGTACAGTCAGTGAACCTTTGTCAGAAATATGTTTTATAAATATTTTCTCCCAATCTGTGATGAGCAAAAGTACTTAATTTTGATGAAGCCCTATTTATCAAATTTGTTGTTAGTGTCATTTTTTTTTTCATCATGTTCAAGGCATCGTTGCCACACCCAAGGTCACAAAGATTTTCTCCTAAGTTTTGTTCTTGAAGTTTTAAAGTTTTATAGTCTTTGATCCATTTAAAGTTAATTTTTGTAGATAGTGTGAGGTCAGGGTCATATTTATTGTTTTGTATATGTCTATTCAGTTGTTTTAGCACCATTTGTTGAAAGAATATCCTTACTCCCTTCAATAGCTTTGATATTTGATTGAACAGAAGTTGACTATATATATCTATATATATAAACACATATATATATGGGTCTATTTCTGGACTCCCTATTCTGTTTCATTGATCTATTTGTCTAACTTTACATCAATAATACACTATCTTGATTATTATAGCTTCTTGAAATCAGATAGTGTAAGCTCCCCAACTTTATTCTTTTGGGTATTCTAAGATGGTTGCATTTTCATTTAAATTTTGGAATCAGCTTGTTAATTTCAAAAAAGCCTATTGAGATTTTGATTGGGTTTATATAGAATATACAGATCAATTTGGAGACACTTGACATCTTAACAATATTAAGCCTTCCATTCCCATACAGTATATATTTTCACTTTTTAGTTGTTCTTTTATTCTGGCATCGTTTTATACTTTTCAGTGCACAGGTATTGCACATTTTTCATGAAATTTTTCTCCCAAAATTTCATATATTTAGCTATTGTGCTTTTTAAGGTGTGGATTGTAATTTTTTGTTGTTGTCTTGGCATCTGGCTTACTAGATGCATTTATTCTGGGTGCAGTTTCTCTCTTTTATTTAGGGCTTTCTTGCCCTTTCTCCCTTGCTGGTTGTGTAGTAGGAGCCAAGGATATAGTTGGTGCTGCAAGATGTGGAGGCTCAAGGTGCCCTCGTTGCCCCAGGGACCAATGAAGCTTCTCCCAACTCTCTCCTTTGCCAGAGGTTGGGACAGAGCCACAGCTGTGTGTAATAGTCAAAGTCGTGCAGGCCTAGACTGTAGTTGCCCAGAGAGACTGATGAAGCTTCATGCCCGTTTCTCCCCTACCTGGAGCAGGGATGGAGCTGCAGGTGTGAGTAGCATTCTATGCCGTGCAGGTCCAAAATGACTGCAGTTGCCATGGTAGACTTCTGACTATTCAGTCCGTACCAGCTGAATGTACCTGCAGTTACCTGGAGAAGCTGGTGCAGGGCCTGCCAGCCTTTTCCCTGCTACAGGTGGGGCTGAAGCTTAGGCTAGGGCTGCAGGACCATCTGGGTGAAAGAAACCTTTCCCTACCAGCACTGTAATTTTCAGTCTGCCCTGCTTCCCCTCATGCCAGGGGCGGAGTTAAAACGGTGGCTACCGGCCTCTTTCTGACTTGGACAAGCTCAAACTTTAGCTGCTCTTAGGGTTATACTTTAGCCGGCCGAATTGACTAATCAGTAGCTGAGGTCGGTGGCCAACCATCTCTTCCTCCCTTGTTTTTGGGAAATAGAGCTTTCAATTCCAGCCACAGTATAGCTCCTGAGGTGGCTTGTGCCACCAGAGTAGGATGACCACCAGCCTCTGCAGCGTGGCCTGTATTTTCCCAGATAGGCTGGCACAGGACCCCCAGCTTCCTCCCTGCTGGCAGCGGTGGAACTGGGGCCTATGCTAGAGTAGCAATCTGATCTGAATGGAAAGAAGCCGGTCCCCACCAGCACTGAAATTTTCAGTCTGCCCTGCTTCCCCTCATGCCAGGGGCAGAGTTAAAACGGCGGCTACCAGCCTCTTTCTGACTTGGACAGGTTCAAACCTTAGCCATTCCTAGGACTATACCTTAGCCTGCCGAATTTACCAATCAGTAGCTGAAGTTGGTGCCCAACCGTCTCTTCCTCCCCCCCTTTTGTAAGTGGAGCTTCCAATTCCAGCCATGGAATAGCTCCTGAGGTGGCTTGCGTTGCCAGTGGAGAATGGGCACTGGCCTCCGGGGTGTGGAGTGCTCTACTTAGGAATTTTCTCTGCAGATGGGCAGTCTCCTCCTTCCATTCTTTCAAGGATGTTGCAGGATGCACTTCTGGTCTCCTGGAACCCCCAAACATGTGCTTTAGATAGCTTTGGGTGATTACTAACTGCCCTGTACCACGAGCTGACTCCAGGCGCACCTTACTCTGCCACCATCTTGCTGGTTGTTGAATTAGCCATTTTTTAAAAAAAAGTTTTATTTTGAAATAATTTAAAAATTACAGAACAGTTGCAAAAAATAATATAAATCCATACAAAGAACTCCAACACATGTACACCCCCCAGATAACCAAATCCATCAATTTTAACATTTTGCCACCTTTGCCCCACGATTCTTTCTTCCTATCTATCTATCTATCTATCTAGTCTATTGTCTGAACATTTGAGAGTAGGTTGCACACATCTTACTTCTTGAACACATTAGGAGCCTGGGCCAGTTCCATACCTAACCAGTGAGAGATAGCTTCTTTTATGTAGCCTTTTTCCTTTTTTTTTATTTGGCGCTTGCCTTTGTTTTTGGAGCTTTGAGAAAGATGTTTTTTCCAGTTCTTACTGGTTATTCAAACCTTCTCTAGCCACTTTTTAAAAACTAAAATTTTATTGAAGTATATCATTTATACATGAACGTACATAAAAAAGTGTATAGTAAAAGTTGTGAAATTACAAAACAAACATGCATATCATCATACAAAACTCCCGTACATCACACCACCACCACCATCTTGCATGCTGTGAAACATTTGTTACATTTGTTACAAACTATGAAAGAACATCGTCAAAATATTACTACTACCTATAGCCCATAACTTACATTTGGTTTATTTTTCCATAACCCACCCGATTATTAAGACCCTGTATTAGTATTAGTCATTTGTTATCCTTCATGAGAAAACATTCTCATATTTGTCCTGTTGACCACAGTCCATCTTCCACCACTGGATTCTCTGTATCATACAGTCTCATGCTTTGTGCAATCCATTTAAAGTGTACACCCAGTGTCTAGCCGCTTCTTTGTAATGCAGCAACATTTTTATGTTAAAGAACAAATGACAGGCCAAAAATGCTTTTTCAGACCTGGAAATACAGCAGACATTTTCTCAAACAAACAAACAAACAAACAAAAAAAACAAATGAGCCTGTCAATTTAAAGAAAACAACTGACAGTTAATGTTGTTAATGACAATATTTGAGCTGTTAAGCAAAATTATAATTTGGAAAACTTATATCTGTCACTGAGAGTTTGATAGTTTCCTAACACTTAACGATCTTTTCTGATGTGTCTGTAAAAATAATAAATATGATTTTTGGATATTGTATAATGAAACATGTCAACAATTAGAAGATCTACATAACTCAGTGAATCAATGTTTTCTAAATAACCAATGCAAAATATTACAAAGTTAAGCATGAATAAAATATATATTCGAAGTGCAAGATAGACCAATGGATTTCAATATAATTGAACACAAAAAGTTCATTGATATGGTTTCAGTATCCACATTTCAGTTAAAAAACTGTGCTATCAGAGAAGAATATCCACCGTTAATTGAAAAGGCTTTCTTTTCCAAACACATATCTGTATGAGGCTGGATTGTCTTTATATACTTCAACCAATTGCAACCAATTTTGCAACAATTGAAGCATATATAACTATATTGCTGTCTTCTTTCAAGCCAGGCATTAAAGAGATTAAAGCCATTTGCAAAAATGAAAAGCAAGTACACTGTTCTTACTAATTTTTTTTTGTTTTTGGGAAACATGGTTATTTTTCATAAAAATGTTATATTTATGTGTTTATTTGTGTTAACATATAAAGAGCTTATTTTCAATGAATTATTAAATATTTTTAAAGTTTCTCAGTTTTAATTACTAATATGGTAAATATTGACACACATAAAGGCTCTTTGGGGTCTTCAATAATTTTTAAAAGTTTCATGGAGTCTTGGGACCAAAATGGTTAGGAACCACTACTCTAGCTTATTTCAACTTACCCAATGAATTTCAATTTAGATGTTACTTTTATCTTGGAAGTTTTTCCTGAACAGCCTGATTGGGTTTGGATGTCCTACCTAAATTCTCCCTTAATAATACCCTATATTTTATTTATCATTAGCTGCTCTTCGAAGGGTCATTGCATTTTTTTTATATATAACAGCTTTATTAAGATATAATTGACATATCATACAATTCGCTTATTTAAATATATACATATAGTAGTTTGATATTATTTATGAATCCCCAAAAAAGAGAAAAATTACGTTTGTAACCTGGTCTGTTCCTTTGGGTATGATACCCTTTGGTTGAATTAAATTCTAATGTTTTAAGTTTACTTGATAAAAGTGTTACCGGATTTGGTCTAGGTTCTTGACTTATGCTGCAGAAATGAATTTCAGAGCACGTCGGGTTAGTTAGGCCAATAATTTATTAAGGTAGGGAGGGAAGAGAAATGGGAGAAAATAACAGATCATGGGTCCCCAGTAGAGAGTAAAGGGCTGAAGAGTGATAAAGAGGGCTGATTTATAGACTACAATTTCCCATTATAGATTATAAATGCCCAGGTTTTACTTGCGTGTTGATCCATGCAGAGGGGACATGCTGAGAACAGGGCGCAGAAGCCAAGAGAGAGGGCAGGAGCTGGGAATGGGGAGATTTGACCTTTGTGCTTGCTTTTTAAACCATTAATTATTCCACCCCTTTGCTAATGGCATGGGAGGAGTTTCAGCTGTTTGCTGTTTTGATTGATTTCCCCACCCATCAATCCCCCAGGAGGGCCCAATTATAAGGCCCCTGGAGAATATCCAGGGCTTCTCCTGGCTTCCAGGAGAAATCTCATGACGGTCTTTCAGCAGCCATCTTGGGGATATTGATGTCCACGTGGACTTCTTGCCAGGTTCCAGATCCGTCTATTGATTCCCTATATAAAGCCTGCTTCAAAATGTTAGGGCTTTGATTTGACCAAATCAGTAGAGTGTGACTCAGGGTTGAGTCCCCGCCCCCTTGGTGGGCTGAAATAAATGGACACTCACTCAAGAGGACACACAGGAACAGAGAGAGCTCCACAGACATGGAATAGGAGAGAACTTGGTCATTTTGGTCCTGCCATGTGACAGAAAGGGGAAGGCTCAAATAGCTAAAGCCTCAGGAAGAGAGATGAGCCCTATGCGAGCCTACAGCTGAGATGGGAAGAAGCGGGGTCCATGGAGTCTTAAGAGGAAGAAGGAAGGTAAGACTAGGCAGAGACCGTTCGCCATCTTCCTCTAACATGTGGCAGCAGACTTTGAGAAAGCAGCCTTGAGTTGGACTCTTTAGGGCACAGGTTCTTAACCTTTTTTGTTACACGGACCCCTTTGCCAATCAGGTAAAAACCTCAGATCCCTTACTAAGTCCACACTATACTGTGTATTATTTAATAAATGTATCACACCCACACCAACACGTCCCCACAAGAATAATGTTTTTTTGAATTTTCAATTCAAGCTCATGGACCCCTGAAATCTTTCTGTGGATACCTGGTTAAGAAACCCTGCTTTAGGGCCTTGTAATGGTAAGCTTTTACCCCAAATAAATACCCTTTATAAAAGCCAACAGATTTCTGGTACTTTGCATCAACACCCCTTTGGCTGAATAGTACAATACAATTCAATGGCTTTTAGTATATTCACAGAGTTGTGCAACCATCATCACAATCCATTTTAGTACATTTTCATCATGCCCCAAAGAAACCATTTACCCATTAGCGATCACTCCCCATTGCCCACCTGCCTACCCCCGACCATCCTAGGCCTAGATAACCAGTAATTTACTTTCTGTTTCTATAAATTTGCCTGTTCTGGACATGTCATATGAATGGTATCAGACAACATGTGATTCTCTGTGACTGTCCTCTTTCATTTAGCATACTGTTTTCAAGTTTCATCTATGTTGTAGTATGTATAAGTACTTCATTACTTCCCCCACCCCGAGATGGCTCCCTTGTTTGTTTGCTCATTGTTTTTGCTTGTTGTCTGCTTGTTTTTTGCTCATTGTTTTTGCTCGTTGTCTGCTCATTTTGTTTGTTTTTTCTTTAGGAGGGACCAGAAACCAAACCCAGGACTTCCCATGTGGAGGTGGGTGCTCAACTGCTTGAGCCACATCTGGTCCCCAGTACTTCATTACTTTTTTTTTTTAGGTTTACAGAAATTTATTAAAATGAGGCTGTTTAATCTTGTATCATGAGTCATCACATATAACTGAAGCAGATTCCAGATGGGTTTACAGAAATTAAAATTTAGACTGTTTAATCTTATATTGTGAGTATCCAGCTGTCTTTCAAATGGTTAAGAGCTGCATGGTTGGCTGTGATGAAAATCCTTGAAGCCTTCAGGTAAATGAAGTCTACCTGTGTTCTCCACAAAGATGAATTCCTAATCCTTGTGCTTTCTAAACAGTCCGGAGCTTGTCTCTAGACCTGAGAAATTTAGTCATATTTAGTAATAGGTATTGTATTAGTCAGCCAAAGGGGTGCTGATACAAAATACCAGAAATCGGGTGGTTTTTATAAAGGGTATTTATTTGGGGTAGAAGCCCACTGTTATCAGGCCATAAAGCATAAGTTACTTCCCTCACCAAAGTTTATTGCCACTTGTCGGAGCAAGATGGCTGCTGACGTCTGTGAGGGTTCAGGCTTCCTGGGTTCCTCTATTCCTGGGGGCTTGCTTGTCTTAGGGCTCAGCTCCTCCGCTATCTCCACAAGGTCAGCTGTAGACTATCAGGCAAACGGCTTGTCTCTTTTCCTGGGGCCTTCTCTCCTTCCTCCTTCCTCATGACCAAGCTCCTCTGTGTGCTTACTTCCCCAGGCTCCAGCATTACAACTCAGCATCAGAACTCCAACTCAAAACTCCAACTAACTCCTCTGCTCTGCCATGTAGTTTTATCTCTGAGTCCCCGCCCACGGGGACTCAGCATCCTACTGATGTGGCCCAATCAGAGCCCTAATCATAATTTAATCATGCCCAGAGGAACAGACCAGTTTACAAACATAATCCACATCTATTTTTGGAATTCGTAACTATATCAAACTGCCATAGGTATCAACAGGTATATTTCTATGGTTTTGATAGACTGTTTCAGTTAAAAAACGTCATTACTTTTTATGGCCAAATAATTATTTATAAATCAGATGACGGACACTTGGGTTGTTTATACTTTTTTGGCTATTATGAATAATGCCACTATGAACAATAGTACACTTATTTTTGTGTGGACATGTTTTCAATTTTGTTGGGACTATACCTAGGTGCAGAATTGCTGGGTAGTATGTTAACTGTGTATTTTGAGGAACTGACAAGTTGTTTTCCAAAGTATTGTAATGTTCTCACCTTCAGGCTGAGGGTTCCAATCTCTCCACGGACTTGTCATCACTTGCTATTGACTCTCTTTTTGATTATAGCCATCCCAGTGTAGTGTGAAGTGGTATCTCACTGTGGTTTTGGTTTATATTTCTCTGGTGCTTATTGATCACTTGTATATCTTCTTTGGAGATATGTCTATTCAGACCCTTTCCCATTTTTAAATTGGGTTGTTTGTCTTTTTGTTGTTGAGCCATAACTGTTTTTATATATTCTAGATATTAGACTCTTATATTATGATTTGCAAATATTTTATACTTTTGGTTTTTTTACTTTCTTGATAGTGTCCTCTGAAGCACAAAATTTTAAAATTTTAATGAAGTCCAATTTATCTATTTTTTTTGTTTGCTTGTGCTTTTAGTGTCATATCTAAGAAACCATTGCCTAACCCAAGGTCATGAAGATTTATGCCTATGTTTGTTTTCTTGTAAGAGTGTTAGAGTTTTGTTTTTTTTTTTAAAGATTTATTTATTTATTCCCACACTTGTTGTTTGGGCTCACTATCCGCTCCTCTTCTTTTTAGGAGGCACTGGGAACTGAACTGGTACCTCCCATATGGGAGTGAATTGCCCAATGGCTTGAGCCACATCTGCTTCCCAGACTTTTATAGTTTTAACTTCTACCTTTAGGCCTTTGATCTATTTTATCTTTTATATGCCATGAAGTAGTGATTAAACGTCATTCTTTTGCAGGTAGATATCCGGTTGTTCCAACATAATTTGTTGAAAAGACTATCCTTTTACCATTGAATTGTCTTGGCATTCTTGTTGAAAATCAATTCACTGTAAATATGAGTGCTTAATGATTTATTTCTTGATTCTCAGTTTTATTGTTGTCTGTCCTCATACTACTAGTGGGTCCACTAAATTTTTTTTAGGGTTACTATATTTTTTTTATTTTCTTGGGTCACTATATTTTTAAAACGAAATCATAGAAGGGTAAGGAATTCAAAGGTCAGAATTTAGTTCTCTTTCCCTATAAGCGTAGAACCTTCACCATGTCTTCTTCACCCCTAGATATCATGATCGTGTGGTCTTTTTTAAAATCAAGATCATGTTATTTGGCCAGGAGCACGTTACTAGGATAACAGCAATGGTATTCAATCCAAAACATTTATGGAGCGTTTGTGCCGAGTAAGGCCCGGAGGGGATAAAAGAAGTATCAGTTCTTGGCTCAGCTTTCAGGAATTCGCAAGGTGTCGGGAGAGGGAGAAGTTTGGGCTGTCAGTGTCTTCCCAAACGCTGAGACTAGGGCCGGAAACTTTTCTCCTGGAGAACGGGCTCGGGGTTGAGGCGCAGGGCTTTGTCTTCAAGGAACTGCTGATACTGTAGTTAATTCACCAGCTCCACAACCCGTAAAGCAGCTCCCAGGCCCTTTCGGTTCCCCCGCCCCCGTCCTGCTCCCAGACCCATTTTCCCGCCTCGCCTTTCCGCTCTTTTCCAGCCCGCCTCCCTGCACGTAACGGAAGTGACGCTAGACGTAGCGGAAGTCCCTCCAGCCGCGGTGTTGTGCTGTGGGGAGGAGAGACGGGTTTGTAAACCCCGGAGCGAGGTTCTGCTTACCCGAGGTCGCTGCTGTGCGGAGACCCCGGGGTGAGGCCACCGTCACCATGTCTGACCAGGTATGGGCTAGGAGCCGTCTGACGGCGGTGGCCGGGGCCGCACCCGGCGGGTTCGCCTACCGCTAGGTTGCGGCCGGGGATGGAAGCGCGGGGGATGGGAGCGCGGAATGGGGGAGGGGGCGGCCGTCGGGGACTGGTCCGACCAGGGTGAAGAGCCGAGCAGGGCCAGAGCCGCTCCGGGATGCCGCGGCCCTCCGGGAACCGTCCCGCCCCTTTCCTGGCTCGCCTATCAACCCCTGGTTCCTCTCGTCGCAGCCTCCTTCACGTCGACCCTCCTCTTCCTCCGGGGTCTGCCAGGTGCAGAGTCCAGCTTCCACCTCTCTGAGAGGGTCCCTGGGGAGCCGTCCGTCTTCCTCTCCAGAGGACAAATTGCCGAAGTTGGGCCCTAGGCCCCAGTTATGTAACGGGGAAAGTCCGTGACTGGGAGGCTCAGTGGCCCTGAAAAGTGGGTGGACTGCACTTTTGATTCCCTGGCTTTGGATGGTCTCGGAGTAGGGGGGCGAGGGAGGGGAGGAGACATTGTTTGGTGCAGCTGGGAACCAAGAAAGCACTGCCCTCTTCGGATGATTGCAGCTAGGGCCGAACCACCGCTTCTCTGCTTTGGATCTTTTTCCGTGTGGGGGTGCAGAGCTTTCGCCTCTTTTCTTGTACTTTTCCTTTTCTTACTCGGGATTGGTTCAGCAACACTCCAGTTGTAACAGAGCACTCAGAATAACCATGAAACAAAGTAGAACAAAACTGCCAGAACAACCCAAGAAAACTATCTGGGCATTAACTTGGAGATGACTGATACCTCTGAGGAAAAGGATAGGAAAACTTTTTGTATGTAGAGCAGTTGCAGAACATTTGCAGAAAAACTGTCTTATGACGATGTGCTTCCTCTTAATGTTAGTATCAGAAATTTACTTGAGATTTGTACTCAATCAGGAGTGATCGATTTTCCGATTTTCTTTGGTCATTTTTTTCTCCTTCCTCTTAACTAATTATAGTTAATTAGAACTATATTTATGATTAGTTTTTTTTTTTTTTTGTTTTCTCTTTTCTTAAACTCTTTATTTTGAAATAATTATAGATTCACAGGAAGGTGCAAAGAAGTGCATAGGTCACTTACACTCTTCACCCAGCCTCCTCTCATGTTAACTTTTTGTGTGGCTCATTTTTAATTCATAAGGTTTTTGTCTGGTCTTCGTTTTGTTCAGATGACTTTGACTTTTTAAAGTATTTTTCGATTTTTCACTTGTTTAGTGATAGTTAATTCAGAAAATTTTCATTCAATTCCATGATGTACTTGAACTTTTAAAATTTGACACACTTGTTCCCTTGACTTTTAACCCAGTTTTGTACCATTTGCTGAAAGCAAGGGAGGCTTTTGCAGCTTTGTACTACTCTATAAGATTTATACTTACACTTTTAAAGTAAACTGTAATTTAGCTTAGTTTTGGATGGATTTCCTTACTAATAATCTAGATTAATTCCCAAGTTGGTATGGGAATGGCATTTTAAGTATCTCCCTAGATAGTTTACTTTGTTACCAGAGAGGAAAGAACAGGTGTGAATGCTTGGTTTCATCAGCTTTTATGTTGATATTAGAAGTGACTAGGAATCATGTTGAAATTTTCTCTAATTGATGAAAGAAATAAGATGCAGAAATAATTATAAATTGTAATTATAAATATAAATTATAAATTGTAGAAATTTTTGCTCCAGTTTGAAGCCAGTTTGTTTTAGACAGACGTGAAGGAGAAATAAAGGACCTAGGATACAAACTGGTGGCAATAAGCCTGAGGTTCTTGAGACTCTTTTCAGGGGGTCATTGGGGCCAAAACTATTTTCATGCTAATACTAGGACATTATTTGTCTTTTTCATTCTCATTCATTCATGAGTGTTCGGTAGAGTTTTCTAGAGACTACATGACCAGTGATATCACAGCAGATTGAAATGTAGACACAGATGTGAGAATCCAGCTACTTTCTATTAAGCCAGACATTAAAGAGATTTGCAAAATGTAAAAATGCCACGTTTCTCATTAATTTTGTCTTGAAAAATTTTTAATGTTATTTGTAAACATGTACTGGGTTTATTTTTATTTTTAAATGAATTAATACTTTTAAAAACTTTTCAGTTTCAATTTCTAAGACTAAATCTTAGTAGATATAACCAACCTTTCAAAAGCTTTATGGATTTCTAAATAATTTTTAATACTTTAAGAGTTCTGAGGCAAAAATTTTAAGAACCGTTGTGCTAGACTAAGTGGT
>JAQZBX010043870.1:0-21538 GCA_029593785.1 Cabassous unicinctus
TTTTAATTGTTTTTCCTGGAAGCTCATTCACTTTCCCAAACCTCATACTGTGAAGCCTCCTACAGCTCTATTTCAAGAACATTAGTCATATGTTTGATTCCAATTTCTGTGGCCTACATTTTTCAGGGGCCTTTCCTAAATAGTATTTTGTCTGTGCTCCATGTCCATTCTATTTATGCCATTCGCTATGCCCCCTCATTGAGTGCCCTGAATTCGTAACTCCTTTGCCCAGTCAGGGTGAACTTCAAGTTAGGCCCCCAGAGGATCGCTGCTGGGTTTGAGGGGGGCATGCTCACCCTCTCACACTTTGTTTCTTTGAGTTTAAAAGCTTTTTTTGTCAGGACAGTTAAGTTTCAATTTCTGATATTCTCTGAGGAGTTGACTAAAGTACATGGTAACTGCTGATTAAAAATAATCAGATATTTCTATTAGAATCCTAACTTCTGCCTGTTTGTGATTATTTGCATTAAGCTTGCTTCTCCCTATATTTTTAACTAACTTTATACTGGTAGAAAGATTGAAATTCAGGCCAGAAACTAGTGATTCATTTTCCCCTGAGCAAAAAAAAAAAATTTCTCATACAATCATATAACATTTAATATTTTCTTTACAGAATAAATAACGTATGTGTATTTGAGCAGGAATCACAAATATTTCACCCAGGAATAATGTTCCTCCTTCAATGGAACGCTGAACTGGGTTCTAACACACGGTGTGATTTTGTTAAATTAATTTTTCTGAAAGTAAGAGTGAATATTTTGTTTTTTAAAGCTAAAAAGGTCTTAAGTGTTCTGACTTTCTACAGTTAAACTTCAAGCTAAAAGCGTTAACTGGTAACTTCGGGTAGGACCCAGCCAATGAATAAAGGATACACCCATTCCAGCTTAAGTCTCTTGGTTGGCAGTTCGACTTTTGCTTCCAAACTGTACGACTCCACTTCATCTTTGGGCATGTACATGGTGACGGGGCGTCCACGAAGAAACATTTTTACATATCCTTCTTCTACAGAGAGAACACACAGGTAAGAGCGGCTCCCCAGCACCGCCCAGGCACACCTGAAAGCAAACAAGTCTTCTCCAGCCTTTCAACGTACAAGTAAAATCATTACCCTTTGTGTCATTTCTAATTAATGTCCTAGGGGGACAAAGAACTGACACCTAAAATTAAACAGTTTGAAACAAAAGGTTGCATCTTACTTGTTTTTGACATCCCGCTTAAGGATGTGAAATACGTCGGAAATTGCAAAAGGAAAAATCGGTTCTTAATCATGAGAGATTTTAGTGCTTACCTTTTCTTTATCAGGAGGGGAAAGATATCACTCCCCAAAACTACAGCTAACACAAGAATCCACTTAAAGTTTTTATTGAGTTTAACGTATACAATCTCAATATCAAAATTCATAAAATAGCTTTCAATAATTTGGTTGTTATAGTGCAATATGAAGACATATCTTTATGTATCTTTTACATTGGACAATTCTTTCAAGTGTAAAGCACACAAAATCAGCAGAAATACATGTGAGGATGCATGCAAAATGGAAAATGCTCAAAGAAAAGCTAGAAATGGAAAACAAAAGAACACAAGACCCATAGAGAGAAAAATACAGAAAATAAAAATTTCTAGAACAAACACGTCTACAACAAAATAACTTTTGATGTTTTAATAAACAAATTATAGGAAGAAAAGTAAAAACCAACAATATGTTGACAAGGAGAAACTCCTAGTCCTAAAAAAAAAAAAAAACAACTTGGGATTTTTCAGCTAGAGTTTTCAGGATCTAGTAAGACCAAAGAAAATGTGTGAGTGCCTGATGAATTCTGTTCAGATTCAGAACTTGCTAAATTCCGATGCTTCGCTGCCAATCAAAGAACCCAACGTTGATGACATTTAAATTGGGCCATTGGAGCCAGGGATATCTGTACATAATTCAAAAGAAAAAACCATCCATGTAGAGGGGGCTGGTGAGGAAAGGTCATGAAGTCTCTACAGCACCGTGAGTGCAACATTTACAAGTTCCTTCTGCAGGTCTCGCTCCTGAGCATTTTCCAACAACGCCACATGCAATAGTGCTTAACGACGAGGGCTGCCCAGGATTACGTCACCGTGTGCATGCATTTCAGGTCTTCGGTGCAGGCCTGTGACACACTCCTCAACTGCACAGTAGGTTTGGCCTCGGAATAAGAGCCACGATGCATTCACCCTGCCAGGCCCTACAACCCGCTGACTCACCCGGGGAAGGGTTTTCACACTGCTCCATCCTCCCGTCCACCGGGACTTGCCCATCAGAGGCCCTCAGCACTGCAGGCTCCCGGGGGTCTCACACATTGCTGCCAGCCCCATCGGGGCCCCAACTGGATTTCCCTGAGCCGCTCCTCCACTCAAAATTCCTGGACTGCTCTCTCATCCAGCGGGTCCAACTGCCCTGCCAGGCTCTCACCTTACATGGCCTCGTGCCACCCACACACACAGTGCAGTTCTCCTCTCTGGCCAGTCGCGTCTCTGACCCCCACTCCTGCCCTGCTCAGGCAGACTCTGAGCCTCCGCGCATGCCCTTCCCTTCCTCAATCCCTCACCCACACCCTAGCTTATCACACTGTGGCCACCACAACTGAAGAATCTGAAAGCACCAGACAGTCAGGCCTGTTACAGGCAGCAGGCATCACAGGGTTCAAGGTCAACTGAAGAGGGAGTCCATCAAACCTCTTTGTAAGAAATGAATCGTCCTGTCAGAAGGCTCAATGCAAAAAAAAGCCCTCTGTGGGTTTATATAATCAATGTCTACAAAACCCCACATGTGCTGTTTTGGGGCTACGGGCTGGCGAGGCGGCCTCATGACTGCGGCTTACTGCACAATTCTCTATCACTGGGCTCGGCCACAAAAGCGCTGGACTTAGCCTTGGCACTATTTTGTGCCTGTAATTCAGACATTCTACGTCTGAAAATAAAACGCAGCCAGGGAAGTGCGGCTTTTCTCAGGCATGTTAGGGTAACAGCGCACAACTACCAAACCCAAAGGCAATTTAGTGGGGAGAGAGGCCAGTAGCAGTGCAGGGTACAATTTCAAACGGGGGGACATCCAGGGGTCGCCCTATAGCTCTCTTAACATTATTACGGAATTTTTAAAGTTTCTGTGATCAGCCAATAATCCAAGATCCAAATTAGAGCCATGTAGTAAAGTCCATCCAAGTAAATGCTCAGGGCTTTTGATGTGAGAGATAGTGAAGTGGTTTGCAGCACAAAAACGTTTTCATACAAGGAGAGTATCTGTTTGCCTGTATGAAAGAAGTTTCTGTGGCCTGGGTAGCAGCTTTGCTCAGAGAGCTATGAGCCTCAGAAACGCCGCCTACCTTTGCAGTGCGTCACCCGGCGCTTCCCTTGTGATTTCGGAGACAGAGACAGAAGGGCTAGAGAAAGAGAGGTTGGAGCACTGCAAGAGTGAGCGGCCTGCCTGCCCCGTCAGCACTCCCGAGCCCCTCGCAGAGACCCTGGGCCCTGCAGGGATTCTCACAAGGGCAGTCAAGGGGCAGCTGTGCGAGCTGATGGCAAACACATTTTCGGTGAGTACTTTCATGCTTCCTGAAAATGAAATGAATACTGAAGCTCAAACCGATAAATATGGGACTCTGATTTTTATGTTTTGGTTCCAAACTTAAGGAAAAAAACTGGAAAAACTAAAACGAAATGAATTTATTTAATCAATTACATACTTGCCCATTTGTTTGCACTTTAAATGCATGTAAAAATAAGGTGAATATGATAAAATGTGTTTTAAAAAAAGATATATAGAAAGGTATACGTTAACTATTAGTTTGCGGTTTAGGAAATCGAAACGCAGAAAAAGAAAAGCTACTTTTAGACAAAGTTTTAACTTGATGCATCAGAAACTCTCCCCTTGGGAGAAATGCAAATGTTGAGCCCGGTTAGTAGAGCAGGAATAAAAAGGCAGTGCAAGTCCTTCAACTAGGAACTCCGGGGCAGCTGGGTGGCCACAGGCACGCTCCCCTTGCCGCCTTCTCTTCTACCGGCTGTGAAGGGGCCATGGTCACGGTGGCCTCGCTGTTGCCATCGAGCCGCCTGGCCAAGCTGCCCTACGGTGCTCAGTCCCCAGCGGCTCTGCCACACGGACACCAAAGCTTCTGCGTGTCTGAATCAGGCCCCGTGAAATGGCTCCTTATTTGTAGGAGGGGTGCCCATAAAAAACCCATTCTCACTTACCTGCACTGAATACGGGTTCCTTGGGTTTGCTGTGAAAATAAAACAAAAGCCGTTTTTAAAGGGAGGCCCGAATGTGTCATTTTATCACACCAGACGCGGCGGTCATTAGCTATGGGGGTTTGTCACATGAATGTTGCATAAATTGTGTGTGTTCATAAGGAAAACAAAACCAACTTAACTGCAAAAAGGAACACGTGTAAACAAAAATGTACAAAGAAAAAAGAAGAAAACAAAACAATTTTTAAAAAAGACAAAAAAAGTCCAAAACTAGGTACAAGAGATTCTAATCCTAACTTTATCCAAAGTTGTGCTTTTCATGAGAGCAATTAAGTGCTGGGGAAGGAAAAACATTTGGTTGTTGGAGAGAGAGCCCCGTCTGAGGGTGTAAGATAACAAGGCTGGCTTTTCTTCCCCGCATTCTCACACTATTTAAAACAAGCAAATTTCTGACCAAAGGCCTTTGGGGCCAGGCGTGTCCGGCCGTCTCCGAGAAGAGACATCTGTGTCCTGAGAAAGACCGGAGGGCAGGAGGAAAGGCGGCAGGAGGGCCGGGAAAGCCTGGTGTGGTGTCTGCGGGCTGAGCCATCTCACAGGGATGTGCGTCAGCACCGGCTGCAGCCGCCGGGCGCCCAGCTCAGGGCAGGCCAAGCCCATCCCTGCGGCCCGGGAACCCCCATGCCTCCTGGGGGAAAGCCTCCCACAAGGAACACTTCTGTGAGAACTGCCCAAACGCGAGAGGGAGGAGGGCCATGCCTGGCGAGCCCACCCCTCGCTACGAGCACTGGAGGGGCACTGGAACCCACTCCAGTCAAGGACGCGCCGCTCAGGGAGGGGAGGAGGCGGGTCTGTTCAGAGCTGAGCCCAAGGCAGACGCCAAGCTCTGCTGAGGCCACCTTCCCACCCAGCTCCCCAGACTGCCCCACGCCTCAGACATGGAACAGGACCAACAAGGAACGGGGAGGAGTTCTGCTTTCATCTCCACTCCTTAAATACTTCCAGAGGTGTATACGTTTTTCTTTTTTGCAGGAAAGTAAAGGGACTGAAATATCTGGGCAATATAGTCCTAACATTACTTGTCTTCTCCTTAAAATCCACTGAAAAACACAAGTAGAAATTACCCTTAATCCCACTATGTAATACATGATGTTATTTATTAATATTCTTGATTTCCAGATAATTTTATGCAGTATGTGGGGAAACTACTCTACTCACTTTTTAAAGTGCGTTACACTCTGTTCAAATGTGGTGTAAGTAGCTGATTCTGCTACAGGCTTATTCTCCTCGACTCTACACTTTGGTAACTGAAAGTAGGACTATAAAAGCCAGCGTCCTCACAGTGGCCTGCAGCAGTCCTCTCCCCACCCCCCGGCCCTCTGACCTCCCCTCCCTTTACGCTGCCCCTAAGTCACTGAGCTCCAGCCACTCTGCGCCCCTGGATGTTGAGGCACGAGCTCCTAAACTCCTGTGTCAGGCACGTGCTCTTGCTCTCTCTCTTCCTGGACCGCAAGCCCCCACACAGCCATGTGGCCCCTGCCTTCAGCCTGGGCTCACTCAGGTCTTCTCTGACACTGCAACCTGCCTCATGCCCTGCTTCCCACACTCCGTGTTTCCCTTTCCTGTTTTATTTTCCTCTACGGCATTTATTAGCCGCATCAGCTTATGTTGCTTCTCCCCTTTAGGATGTAAGCTCCATGAGGGCAGGGAGTTCTGTCTTTTTTATTCATTGGTATATTCCCAGCTCCTATAACAGCGCCTGGCAGTACTGGAGGCGCTCAGGAATATGAGTGGCTAGAGGGCAGAACCGGAAGCAATGCATAAGAACTAAGATACGTAGTTACTCACTAACCTGAAGTTCCTTACTAATCCCTAGCCTGGGCTGAAAGACTTTAACTGACCTTCATGGTATATCTGTTTTCATCTTTTCACTTTCAGCCTATTTTGTGTCTTTATGTTTTGTAAAGTGTTTCTTGTAAGCAACATATAATTGGATCTTGCTTTTTTATCCAATCTGGTAATCTTTTCCTCTTAATGGCTTAGTCCATTTACATTTAATGTAATCATTGAGATATTTGGATTTAAATCTCCTTTCTTAGTGTTTGATTTCTATTTGTCCCATCTGCTCTTTGTTCCTTTGTTCCTTCTTTCCTGCCTTTTTTTGCAGGAGAGGGGGTGAATGAAGTGTTTTGTGTTTTTTTCCCCCATTTTATCACTTCTACTGGCATTTTAGTTATGTCTCTTTGTATTAATTTTTTTTAACCTTTTAGCAATTTGTAACCCTGTAGTTATAAATTTCTAAAGGATCAAAATTTGTACTACAAAAGATAGCATGAGAACATCATGGCAACCCATTAGCAAATAGGGTAAATTAAAATGATGCAGGTTTATTTTACTATTCTATTCTATTGTAATCAAAATTCCTTCTTTTGTAGAACTATAAAACAAAATATAATCTGGAACTACATTCTCATACTGTTGGCCTCCATTCAACTGAAGAAGTTAACTGCCTGTTTTGAATTAGGGCCCATTATTTTGTACCTTCTACTTTTCTTTTTGTACTAAAGGTTATCCATAAATTACTGTCTTGTACAAAAAAACAAAAAACAAAAACAGCCCCCCCAAAACAAAACAAAACAACTTGTAAACTGAACTGGAAGAGATTTACATTGTTATATGTTCAGATGTGTGCATAAAATGCTTTACCGCCAAGGATTTGTGCAGAGATATCACATCTAATTTTGTCTATCCTCAAAAAATATTCTATTATTTCATGAACAATGTAATAACCTTAAAATAGTATATTTATATAGTATGTTATAGTATATTTTCTTCCATCCTTTGTGATATTGTCATATATTTTACATCTATATATGCTATTAACCTCACATTACATTGCAAATATTGCTTTAAATAGTCAATAGTCTTTAAAGACTATTTAAAGAGACTAGAGATACATAAATCATATATAATCTTATTTTACAAAACACATGTTACATAGTTATATATATGTATATACATAGTCAACAAAAAAGAAGTTCTTTATATGTACCAACATATTTATTCTTTCTAGTTTTCTTCATTTCTTCCTGCAGAATCGAGTTTCAGTCTGGTATCATCTCCCTCAACCTAAAGAACTTCTAATAGTTTTCTTGTCATGCAGGTCTGCTGAAGACAAATCCTTTCAGTTTTGTCAGTCTGAAATATCTTTATTTTACCTTCATTTTTGAAAGATATTTTCACTGGAGATAGCTTTTTTTTAAAAAAAAAAAATCATTTAAAGATGTTTTCCTACCATCTTTTTACCTCCGTTTTTCCTAATGAGAAGTCAGTCACCATTCTCTTCCCTGCTTTGTAATGTGTTTTGTTGCTTTCAGGATTTTTCCTTTATCTTTGTTTTTTCTGACATTGACTAGGCTGTGCCTAGATGTGTTTTTCCTTTTTATTTATCCTGAGTGGAATTCTCTGAATATCTTGGATCTGTGGATTGATATCTTTCATTAACTGTGGAAACTTATTGGCCATTATCACTTCAAATACTTCTTCTGCCCCATTTTCTCTTCTTCTGGGACTCAAATTCCACATATGTTAGATTGCTTGATATCATCCCACAAATCTCAGTATTATATTCCGTTTGTCCCCTATTCTTTCTCCTTGTATTTCAGTTTGGATAATTTCTACTGACTATTTTCAAATTCACTGGTTCTTTCTTCTAGTGTTCTCCGTCTCTGATAGCATGTATCTCATTTCTAGCATTTCAATTTCTCTCCTTTTTAAAATTTCTATCTCTGTTGAAATTGCCCATCTTTTCACACATGTGGTATACCTTTTCCACTATAATATTTAACAGTTATCATAGATATTCTGGAGTCCCTGTCAAATTCCAACATTTGGTCCATATCTAGATTTGGTTCTACTATTTCCTCTCTTGATGATGGGTCATATTTTCTTGCTTTTCCATGGGTCTCATGAATTTTTATTTAAGCTGAACATTGTGTGTAAAACAACAGTAAACTTTAAGATAAATAAAATATGCCCCCAGAAAAGGGCATGTGAGGGAAAATTAAAAATAAATAAATAAATGGGCATGTGTCTTCTTCTGTCAGACCTTTATGGTGGGGGTTGGGTCAAACTATTCTATAGCTAAGCTAATTCTAGCTTTAAGGTGGTTTTATTACTTTAGGTTTTACTACAGGCTTCAACATATTGAGGATGGGATTGGAACCATTCCTTTCTCGGGACTTGAAATCTGAGTGCCTGTAGAGTTTATCTCCGTTTTCCTGCCCTATTCTCAGACTCCAATGGGCCCTTTATGCATCTGCACCTCAGAGGGGGTCTCTCCGGGCTCTCTTGGCCCTTTCTCGTGAGTAGAGTGCTGCTGCCTGGCCCTCAGTGCAGGAGTGCCTGGGGATTCCCTAGCTCTGCTCCACCCTCAGACGTCAGCAGGCCCTGGGTCTCCACCTCAGGAGCATCACTATCCTTGTGGTAGAAAGCTGCATCTAGAACTTGGTTTAAGGTCTGGAGTTCCTGTGGCATTCCTCTCCATTCTCCCTGTCCTAAGACTTCAGCAGGTCCTGTGGACTGTGTCTGGGTAGGTGGGGAAGGGGAGGCATGTCTCTCAGCAATCTTGCTTCTCCTCCCAGCAGTAGACAGCTGCCGCCTGGTACTTGGTGTAAGGCCGGGAGTGCCGATGGAGTTTCTTTCAGTTCTCCCACGCCTCAGACTTGACTGCGCACCTATACCTCGAGGGGCTCTCTCTCAGCTCTTCTTGTCCTTCCTGGTATTAGTGCAAGGCTCACAGGGTGGAGAGTTTCTCTTGTTTTTCCTGCTCTGCCCTCAGACCACAGTAAACTTGACATGCCTGTGCCGCAACAGGATCTCTTTCAGTACTCCTGTCCTGTCGGGAGCACTCACTGAAGGTCTGTGGAAAAGAGCTAGGGCATGTGTGTGTGAAGATTTCCAAGTCTGGGGCTCCCAAAAATTCTAAACTATCATGCCAGCCTTTAATAATTCCATAAAAATTTAAGCTGCTTCCTCCTTACTTGCCTCTACAACAATGTGGCAGTTTGAAATTATTTTATGAATCTCAAAAAGAGAAAGATTATGTTTTTGAACTGATCCATTCCTGTGGGTGTGAGACCCTTTCAACTGGACTACGTCAGTGAGGTGTGACTCAGGTTGAGTCTCTGCTTTCTTGCTGGGTCTGATACAAATGGAGACACAGGAGAAGGAAGCCACCATTTTAGATCCTGCCATGTGAGAGAGGACTAGAGGATTGCTTAAGCACAAAGGCCCCAAGAGGCTGGGCCCACGGAGCAGCTCAAGAGGAGACAAGCCCTGCTATACACCTGATAGCTCCCAGCTGAACTAGAAAAGAAAGTGGAGCAGCCGAGACTGAGAGAGGAGGCCTGGAAAGAGACAAGCCCTATGTCTGGTTGCTCCCAGCTGAGCTCCGGGAGCTGGGCTCTGAGAGATGGTGAGCCCAGAGGGGAAGGCGGAGACCTCAGCAGAGATTGGCAGCCACCTTGCTTTGCCACATGCCCTGACAACAGGAACAAAAATAGCTGACTTTGGTGAAAAGCACCTCTTACGGTGCCTCGATATGGACTTTTCATGGCCTTGGAACCGTAAGCTTTATAAAAGCCAACTCATTTCTGGTACTTTGCATCAGCAGCCTTTTGGCAAGTAAAACAGATGGCTTCCTTCTCTACTGCTGCTCTTCCAGAGATAAAAGCAGCTGTGGGTCCGGTCTCTCCTAAGAGGGACTTGCCACTTTTTGTATTTTATTTCATTATGTTAGTGTTGTGACCTCAGCTCTCTGGTAGGCTTAAAGTAACTATGATTTTTGTAAATTACCTAGCTAGTTCTCCTTGTTAGGGTGGGATTGAAACTCTACTGTGGTTTTCTGTGTGCTAATCAGATGCAGAAGTCCTAACTATAAATTTTACATATTATTAGAGTCACAGGTGGGGCAAGGATGGAAGAGGAGGGCTAATACAAAAGACTATCAGACAAATTACTAGTGAGGGAGACTCAATCAAAAGGAAGTCATGTGGGGAACCAGAAGATAGGGAAACTATTTTTTTTTTCATCAAGCAATTTAATCACAAAAGTAGGAAGACACAGAAGCTATGAACATAGAAATAAAGCAATGCAGAATCTTTCCTAGAGATAGTAAAAAGCAATTATGGATTAAGTTCTTCTTAGAAAGAGAAAATCTATGGGGGAATTTGAATTCCAAATACAGGCAGCCCGTGGACTCTTGATGCTGTGTTACATAAGAGAGAGAATGAAAGATTTTTATTAAAAGATTAGAATAAAGGTATTAAGAGTGTTAACAACTGCAGGTCCCTGAGAGAGGTCCTGTTAGTACTAAAGGACTTCTATTTCTTTAAATCTTGCTCTCAGCTATGAATTACTGTTTTGGGAAAAGTGCACTTAGAAAATATAATATTGCTATATTTCATATGTTAGAAATTCTACTTTCATAGAAAAAATACTATATTTAACCTTAGAATTCTTATTCCTACTCATTAAAGGCTTTTTCTATTTGAACTAAGCCAATGTACCACCATCTTTCCTAAAAGACAAGAAGAGTCCCAAGGAAAAAGTAAGTCCACTCATGCATGCAAGTCTTACAAACACAAACCTATACATGACAATGAATTTTCCCAACCAATGACTGAAGGGAAAACCCAGAGCATGTGTAATGACAGCAGTGATCCAAAACTGAGGATGCCCTGGGCTTCTAGTGAAAATCCCTCTACGGGAGCAGTACAATGAACACCTGTCCCCCCCAGTCAGTGGAGTTGAGGGGCCTGCTAGAAACATGCCTTACAGGAGTGGATCGTCTCTCATCCTTAGCTGAGTATGGGGTCAAGAGAGATGACCCCCACCCACCCCTGAAGCCCTGAGTGAGCCCTGAAGAGAGAAAGGATTTCTCCTCTAGTCTACAAAGCTGAGCCTCTTGGATATTTTGAGGTTAGGTTGTGGCCACTATCTCCAAAACGAAGTGTTGTGATCGGGTGCGGGTTTTACTGCTCTGTTTTGGCAGGAAGGAGATCTGTTGAAAGAGCTTGGCTGTCTGCTCATTTTGGTTGGTTGCTTCAGGAGACCATCCTAAGGACTTTTATAGGATACAAGCAGCACCTGGGGACTCATGGTGGATTCAAGGTAGCTGGGGCCTTCGCCAGGCCGGGAGCCACATCTGGAGACAAAAGAAGACAGGACGGCTGACCCAAGCACGGCCTCCCTCTGCGCCGCGGGGCTCTCTCCAGCAGAGGGCAGTGCAGCAGATGCCAAGGAACCCGCTGCAGCCGCCTCAGTCTAAGGCAGGTCTGATTAGATGTGGACTTTGGCACAGGATTATCTAAGCGTGATTGTTTTACTTTTCGCCTGATAAAACTTACATTTGCCACACTGCAGACTGGGTGTTTACAAGGACGGGAGCTGGTCAAAGCCTCGTGGGCTGTCCAGTGGGCATCAACAAATAGCCAGTGCACTCCTCCTCCGTGGCAGAACTACTCCTGGCGTGCTGGTACCTGCAGACTCACTTTCCCCTAAGTTCCACAAGCGTGCTCAGAGCCCGGGTGCCCCGAGCTGCAGGTCTCTGACGCATGGACGGCGAGTGCAACAGTGCGTTCTGGGCGACGGGGTTAGAGCAGAGCTGAGGGGTTCAAATGCCATTTCAGCAGAGGTCTGTGATTTTGAGAATTATTATGAAGGCTTCATCAACTGGGTGGCTGTTCCAAAGTTAAAGTCAGCTCCCTGAAACTTAGCCATTCTACAAAAACTTTAGCTCTGGATGAAACACGACTCCTTTTGAAAATTTCACTCAGTGAAATAAAACTGCTGCTAGAAGTCAAAATGCTCAACTATAAAAATAATGATTTTTAATAAAAATTGCCCTTAAGCAGCTTTTTTCTAGAAATAGGGTCATTTAGGAACCATCTATTAGAGATGTTTAGAAATCATTAGAAACTTATTGGGGACAAAAACTAGTGCTTCACAGACATTTCTAACCAATACACCCAGCTTGACCAGAGGAAGGAGCACAGTGCTTCGGCAAGATTTACCGCCCAAAGCCTTCATTTACAAAATGGGAATAAAGCCACTGAGAAGTCACGGGTATTGGCAGGATTAAAGAAAATGTGCAATGAATCACCCAGAACACTATTAATTAGTAGTACCTCCTGCTTCCTCCTATTGATAAGAACCTACATCTATTTCTGGGCTCATCTAATATTCTCAAAACCAAAAAAAAGAAGAAAAATAATTAAGACTTTTTAACATGTATTAAAATGCAAAAGACCCATGGTTTGATGAGTAAAACTTTTTTTTTTTTTCAATAAAAAGATGCTTAACTTAAGCCATCTAATTTTGAGCACAAAATATTTCAAAACCTAAAATTTAGTGTTAAAATTATCCACCAATAGGTGGTGCTGTTTACATAGGTCTTAGATGACTCAGGGTTTGTTTTTTTCCATTAAATATATAATGTCCTTTAATTCACTCAAGAAGCATTTATTGAGCAGTTACTGTGTGCCAGGCACTGTGCAAGGTGCTAGCTATACAAAAATTAAATGACACAGCTTCTGTCCTCCCAAAGCTTAAGTGAGGGGAAGGTGGGAGGGGCTGGGGTGGGGGAGTCACAGGTAGAGTAAATGGGCAGTTACAATGCAATCTGAATGGCATCTAATCCAGCCTCTCAGACCAGAGTGCCAGGGAAGGCTTCTGAACAGAGAAAGGAACTTTCTAAGCTGAGCACTGAAGAATAAACTGGAGTTAATCCAAACACATTCAATCACTCTCCCCTGCCAAAAATTTCTGAACACATACACAAGTTACTCAGGAGAGGGGAAAAAACTGCTATTTACCAAGTGCTAGAAGGTGCCTTAGAATAATGCATGCATTTATGGTTATTGTTTTCTGTACATGTGTTTTATTTTACAGTAAAATAAAGATTTTTTCAGAAAATTCTATCTCCTTCCTTAGATTTGCATTTCTTTAGTTAAGACAGAGGTTGATCATCTTTTTTTTTTTTTGGTAAGGAGATATTGGGGATTGAAGCCGGTACCTCGTGCATGGGAAGGAGGTGATCAAACCACTGAGCTATACCCGCTCCCTGGTCATCTCTTCATATGTTTCTGGGCTATTTGTATTTCTTTCTCAGTTAACTGTCTATTTAACCCTTTACCCAGTTTTCAACTGAGTCGACTGCCTTTTTCTCATTGATTTGTCTTGAGTCCTTTAGAAATGAAGGAAATTGGCCCTTTACAGTTCTGTGTGTCATTAATATTTGCTGAAAGGGTGACTCTTTGTGTGCTGCCCCTTCCCACTTCCCACCACACCTTACCCCAAGTCCTGCACACAGTCGGTGCTCAGAAGGCAAATCGTGCTGTGCATTTGAGTGAGGTGATGACAGAACTTTCCAGAATTCTCAGGAAGGTCGGGAGGAGACACATTCCGGAGCTGGAGAATTCTGAGACGTGCCAAAGGAGCGAGGCCTCTGCAGCCTGGGCAGCGGTGTGCCAACGAGGGCTCCCCACGCCGGGCAGAGGCAAGGCCCAGCCTCCACTGCCCAGTGCCAGCTGCGGGCAAGCTCTGTGCTCCTCCAGCCACCCTGAGAGGTAGGTACTACTTTTACTTCCACAGGGGAAACTGAGCCCCAGCAAGATTAAGTAGCTGGTTCACAACCACACAATAAAAAGTGACGAGCTGGGATGAAAACTTGGCCGAGGCCCACCGTTTGAAGCTGCTTTGCTTACGGCCTGCCGATTGTGTGCCAGGCGCGACACTGCTCTGACTGCATTAGACAGACCTTGCTGGCGGCAGCTGTCCCACAAGAGTACATGTGGCTAGACACATTATGATACACACCTGAAGCAACGTTGTAAGAGTGTATTTATTGACGGAAAGCTATACTTACACAGCAAATGAAGAAGGGGATTATAAAACAAATGCAGAAGATTATCATTTACGTCAAAATTATACATTACACATACAACTACCTAAAAATAAAGCCTAGATGGAAATGTAACAAAATGCGAGTGGTGAGTTTTGAGTGGTAAGATTTTAGGTGGTTTTCGTTTTCTCTCTTTTGCATACCTGGGTTTTCTAAAACACCCGTTACCTAGGTAATAAATTACATTTAAAAAGAAAAAAAATCTTTTTTGGGGAAAGTGAGAGATAGTGTTGGAAAGGTGTGGAAATCAGGGCGCAAGAGAGGACGAGGAGCCAGCACAGGAGCCCTGAGCCCCAGGCTGAGGATTCCGAGTTACAGGACACCGTCAGTGGAGCTGAAGTCAGAGCCCCTCGGCCCCAG
This sequence comes from Cabassous unicinctus, assembly GCA_029593785.1. Classification (NCBI taxonomy): domain Eukaryota; kingdom Metazoa; phylum Chordata; class Mammalia; order Cingulata; family Chlamyphoridae; genus Cabassous; species Cabassous unicinctus. The sequence continues at coordinate 14,534 of JAQZBX010043870.1, forward strand.
GTGTCTCAGCGAAGGGCAGTGCTTCAGGAAGGAGCGCACGGGGCAGCCATCGCTCTCGCCCTGGCCGTCTCCGTCAAGCGGCAGGGCTGCACGACCCAAGAGTGCGCAGCCTCCAACGCCACGCTTTTCAGACCAAGGACCAAAGATGTGCGATTTATATAAGTTGCAAGAATTTTTCCAGCAGATGGCCGCACCATTTCTTGTTCTAACAAAATCAGCACATTACAGCAACTTCCAGATGGAAACAAAGTGTCTTGCTTATAAAGTTGATATATCTCATGTCTCTCAGAATTAAAAGGGGGGACTAGTTGGATAATTGGAACACTCTATCAATCTAGCACAGCTAACATAACCTATGCTGCTAAATAACCGTTTTTCTGACTGATAAAATACATTTTTTTTTTTTTTAAATGAAAAAAATCCCTACTGAGGTAGTACACTGGCTAACATTCGATGGAACATGTCTTCCATTGGTGTTGCTGATTCCTTATTTAAAATACCAAATACTTCGTTATGACATGGAACATTGTATAATTAATATTATTTATTTACCATCAATAATATATAAAGTATTACATTGCCATATATGCTTTTGTTTTTATGGAAGTTTTGTCAGTGTAAAGATTAAATGCTTTTAAAACATTTTGGCTTGTCACAAGCAAAATATTTTGAAATTTTAAACATTCTAAGATAACGGTCTAAAATGTTGCAAGAAAGACTGTCAAATCTCGTGAGCACATCTAGAGAAAATGAGATCCTGGGGCAGGAAGACTGAAATTATCATGAAGAGTATAATTTCTAAGAAAGCAAAATGTAATTGTTTTGTAATAAATTATTACATCTTGGAAAATGTGAAATTCTAGGACCTCAAAATTATTATTTTATGCCCAGCAAGATTTGTACAAGTTATACAGAATGCCTTCTTCACGTCTGCTATAACTGTCGTTATTGAGAAGTATGTACATGCCGATGTGAAACTGTTTTCCTTGAGTAAGGGGTGCCTTTTTCTAATTTTCAGGGAAGTGCCATATGTGCTTATCATGGTGTGTGATGAATCGTAAGCTTTATAGCAAATGATCTGTAATTAATAAAAGTTAAAGCATTGTCATGTGTGAATGATGCGCTTCATTTACAAATCAGGACAAAGTTTTCCCTATAATAATATCACTCTCACTTGTTTGTATTTTAATGAACTTTCCTCAGTGGGAGCAGAAGGGACCCTGAAACGCCTGTAGGCACGGAATCATCTGCTACCCGCAGACAGGCTGTACCCTTACAGCTACCTGTAACACTGTGACTACCCGCACACTGACTGCACCTTACAGCTACCTGCCGTACTATAACCACCTGTACACCACCTGTGTCCTTAACAACTGCGAAACTCACGAGGATTTAGAACACCTTACTGCCGCTTTTGATTTTCGTCAAAATCCGGGTTTCACTCAAAAGACCATGTCACTTGTATGAATGTAATTTAACAGGTGTCAGAACAGAAAAAAGATGAATAATTTCTGGATATCGTCTAACGCTCTCATCTTAAAAACGAGGAAAGTCACGTCAGGGCTTTGGTGAGCCCCATCGATCACTTTCTTCATCTCCTGGTAGGTCTTTTTTAAAATAATTCCCACAATGGTGACCATTTACTGAGGACCAAGCACTCTGCCAAGTGTCTTCCTCTCAGTTTGCTATTTAAACCTTGTAAGAGTCAAAGGAATTAGGCATACAACCCCAAATTTACAGAGGATAACACTGAGGCTCCAAGAAGGTAAGAGGTAGAACTGGTTTACAAATCTAGATCTTTCCTTCACTCCGGAGCCTGTGTCCTTCCCATTATGTCTTGCTGCCTGCGACAACGAGGCAGGGACAAGCTTTTGAAGAAACAAGACCGCACACTGGAACGATGAACACAGGAACTGTCCTGAGACCACGGGATGCCATAACGTTTAAAAAAGGGGTTCCCTGGGCGCCTCCTCCTATCCTTTCTCTGTCCCCGAGGCCTGGCATTTGTCGGTAGACTCCACTGTGGTGCCCGGTGGCCAGCAGCCCTAGGGGGGCTGCTCTCCTGGAAATGAGCGCAGGAATGAAGTGCACTGCCACCTGACCTTCACCAGCCTGGCTTCCTGGCTCTTCCCACCATCTGAGTCACCACCGCTGCTGTGAGTCCTCTGGACAGCGAGGGGTTTCCCTCAGTGCCAGCAACGGCCTAACAGAAGACGCACCGCTCCCTCCGAAGCGCTTTCAGGTGCACGCAGCTCAAGAGGCTTGGGACTGTGCTGGCCTCAAACATTCTTGGGTTCTGATGCGACGAAGAATTTATTTAAAATGAAACATTTACTTGCGTGAATTATTTTTAGAAAACGATTAGTAAATTTTCCCAGTCCCTTTCCTCCAAATCAAAATTTCCTACTGCGGCTTTTTTAAAAATCCCTTTGTAGATAGCTTTTATGGAAATATTTACCCAGCACATTTACGAAAGCCATAGGATTTACGAGATAAAACAGATCTGGGGTTTGCACAATGCAGAATCTTTTTGGAAAAGCGTAATAAAAATCAGATGTGCAGGAGGAGCCAAGTCGTTGAGAACTGCCAGATCCAGACATGTCAGGTCAACTTCCAAAGGCGACTGAGTCAGGGGAGCCAAAGCCACACTGCGTCCCCAGGGCCCCTCGCTCCGTCGCCATTGCACCCACTCAGCCTGACTTCCAAGGCGTCATCATCCAGTTAGCAAAACGTTCTGGTAAGAAGCAGCTAGAACCCAGCGTGAAGGGTTTTTGAGACTGCTAGTCGATTGTGGACTTGACCTGCCAGAGCTTTGAGAAAGATAATTTATATAATATTTTCTTTCCTATAATAGATAGCTTTTTAAAACAAACTGAAAAAGAGCTGAAGCTCTTTTTGTAGGACTGGACTGCAATGGATTTACAAACTTGGGATTCTTACAGCCTGTGGGCTGGAGACAATTGCTTTACGACCAAAGCCTTCTCCTTACATGAACATTTGAAAAATAAGAACTTGTTCATTAGCCTATGAAGCTGAAGCTCCTTCCCATTGAAGTGCGATGCTTCGAGAGAGAGAATGAAGTGCAATGTTAAGGAAGATATACAATCCATTAAAACAATCTATTAAACTTAACTTTGAAACGGCAGCAGAGTATATTAGAAACCTGAGGTGCCCCATGTGGAAATTCAGAATGGCTCGCCACGTGCTCAGCCAGCACTCAGGAACCACGTGGGTCTGCGTAAGCGCGCTGGGAGTTCCTGTCATTTCTCGAACTGAACAATAATTTGCATGGACCAGGGCTGGCGGCTGCCTCCCGTGGGCTGCACGGACAGCCCACAGAAGGCTCTCCGAGGCCTAAGGCTCCAGCAAAAGCCCCTCGTTTGTTTGCACAGTAGGGGATCTTTGATTCATCTGGGGGAGCACAGGTAAAACATCTTAGCAGCAGGACACAAGGCGAGCCTTACCTTTCATTGTTCTTCTTGCCACTGGAAGAACTGCTGGTGGATGCCGTTCGATTCCGGTTTCCTTTGGAATCCCCATAGCTTTCCCTTCGGCCACCAGGAGATACTCGTTCAGAAGAGCTGGTCCTTTTGATGGTACTAAAAGTGGGATGCAAATGACCATGAAATCCTTAAATATCATAATTTTATTTTATTGCTCAGTGTAAAGATATGTACACAGAGCATCATATTTCCAGGTGGATATTTAAAAGCTAGATTGGTTCTAGAATCCTAACCATAGAGGTCAAAATGCCTTTCAGGACGCCCTGGGATCAATGCCTCTTCTCAGCTGTGGCTGTTCGCAGAGTTCAAAGCCACGGGGAAAACTGTAACATAAGACCCCCAACAGGACAGCACGAGAGCACTCGGGGGGCTGAGAGGGAAGCCCCCTCTAGAGCGGCCCTCAGCCAGCGGCAGTGCTGTGCCTCCCGCCCCACAGGGGACACTTAGCGCCGTCTGGAGGCATTTGGGGTTGTCACAGCCTGAGGGTGGGGGCTCCTCCCGGGATCCAGTGCTGAGTACCCAGGACAGCTCCCGCTCCAAGCACCCCAGCCCCAGGTGTCACAGAGCCGAGCCTGAAGATCCCTGCTCCAGGGGCTCACGGGGGACAAATGCGAGGAGAATGCCACATGCGCCAGAAGGAACCTCCCACCACCTGAAAATACTTTGTTTAGAGGGGGTGTCCTAGGGAAGGGCGAGGAGAGAGCTGGAAGCCTGGGGAGAGAGGGCGGGGCAAGGCTTCCTGAAGACCAAGTTTCTGGGAGAGAGAAAACGAATCGCTTGAGAGTGTTCTCACTGCACAGCAGGGAAGAGCCTGCTCCAGGAAAAGGGACCCCTACCCAGGAACTCACAGGCTCGGGATAAGCCAGAGCCAGGGAGGCTGCAGGCCGATCGCCCCCTCTCAGAGCACAGAGCCGTCCTGTAGGAATCCTGTCCATCTTATTTTCACCACTAGGTCCTATGTTTCCTGTGAGCCTATCTCATTTATCATTTTCTGTATACTTTGCAGAGTCTGGCATAGACACTTGACCCATATTTATTAAATGAAAGAATGAAATAAATAGATGAGTGACTAAGAGGAAGTTACCACCCTTTAACCCTGTCACAGGGAAAGACGAGAGTTTGCTTTAACGCAGTAGCTTCTCCATAAGGAAAACACAAGGAGACGCCATCGCAGACAGCATTCTGGGGCTGGGTCCCGGGCAGACGGGCGGCCTCGGGGGCGTCTGGTTCAGGCTCGCGGGGTGGCGCGGGCCGCTGAGGCCTAGTGCGGGCTGGGACAACGCAAGGCTGTGACGCATGTGATGGCTCAGCATGGGGACCATCCATCTGGCGGTCCCTGCGTGGGTTGCTGAGCCACTGACGTGAAGGAAGTGACCCGGCGAGGAGGTGAGGAAAGAGAGGAGCCCCGGGAATGCCAATTTTTAAGAGTGGGGAGAGGAGAAGAAACCGCCAGCAGAGTCAGACTTGGGCGAGAAAGCAGGAGAGAGCCGGCGACAAAGGCCGGGGGATGACGCGGCAGGAATGGCCATGCTGCAGGGCGCTCAGGGAGGAGGAGAGGGGTGCCCAGCGGACCCCTCCTTCTGATCCTGGGGCCTCGGGGGCTCGGCTCCAGCGGAGGGAGGGAGATGCACCAAAATTTCAACGGGGAGTGAGTGAGGCAGGGAGCGAGCGCTGCTGCGCGGCCCTTCCCTGCCCGGGAGCCTCGGCTCTCCCCTCCTTGCCTGCTTCTGTCCTCTTTCCCTCCTCAGTTTAGCCCTTCTTTCAGGCCAGCATTTAGCCCCTTCCCCCTATCCAACCATCCAGTTCAAAGCCCCTCAGCAGGTTTTCAGGAGCTGCTGAGGTACTGTGATAAGAAGCTAAAATAGATGGCAGGTGAGCTTTGGGAAAGCCACCTCACTCTGTGACTGCTTACAGCACAGTCTCTGAAGGAGCAAGCGCAGATGCGACGGCATAACAACGCCTGTGCTTTAATACGCTTTCTGCATATCTTTCTGGGCAACTGAGGAAGCTCTGGACTTGCAGCACCAGACTCTTACCAACGGAATCTGCATGGGCATGCTTGAAGGTCAAAATGTGAATTTTCAGAGCGCTCAATTTGGGGACAAGGAAATTATAGATCTTAAGAGGGCACTGCATTTCTGAAATTTGGGATTAAAGTCTGAAAATTATCCATACCTTTGTGTTTAAAGTTCAAGATGTTCCAATGATGCAAAACCCCAAGCTAATTCACTTTACGGGATTGTGCTCTGCCAAGAATCTCCTACAAGGCTCTGCAGCAAGGAGCATGGCCCACTTACAAAGACGGGGGAGGGCCAGGAGAAGCCCACCCAGACCACTGCTCCCCACTGGGGTCCTCCTGGGAGTTCCCGGCAAGCTCGGGGCGTTTTGAAGAATTCTATAAAACACCTTTGAAGAGTTGACAAATCATGGCTATTAACCAATCATAACCAGCAGTAAACAGCTTTCTAATAAGGGAAACTCAATGTGGCGGGTGGAAGAGCTACCGGGGGCTATCAGACGCTGCAAGCAGCAGCAGCAGTTAACATATATTGAGTACTTGGCTTCTTACCAATGTTATTCCATTTAAATCTCACAAGTCCCTTGTAAAAATACCACTATCCCCGTTTTAGGGACAAGGAAACAAATTCAGGGCATACAGGCAACTTGTCTGAAGTGACACAGCAAGGGGCTGGCCGCCTTCACCCCACGTCTCCCTAACTGAGCTGCGAAACACTGCATTCTTTCGAGGACCTGCTGACCTTGGAACAAATGAAGAAGCTAGTGAGCGCCAGTAGTTAATACAGTTACATGATTGGACATAAACGCAGGCATTGGGTAAGACCTTAAAAACTACGGAAGGAGGAGCTAAGGTTACAGAAGGGACCTTTAAGTTCCCCTCACCTTGGAGTTGATCTATGCAGTTTGCATTGAGAAGCCTCACAGACCTGCTTAATCTACATGTAAGAGGCACAGAAACAGAGCAGAATAAGCAGGAGTGCAATAGTGAAAGCAGGGAGAAATAGTTGATAAGCTTCAATACATCACAGAATATACACCACACATCAAAATGGAAAAACATTTTGGTTTGCAAATATGGACTTGGATATAATCCATCACAGGTCCTCGGATATTTGTCATTCACACATTTGCGTTACAATGCTAAACTTTTTTTTTTTTAAGTCTACTATTGTTGTATACATAGAAAAAAAACAAGACATTCTTTCTGGGAGCCAAAGGCTCTTATGAATTAAAGAGGATTTGCCAGGATTCAAAGTGAAGGATAGAAAGTAAAGCTTGAAGACGAGACATGTGCAGACAGCAGGGCTGTCCATGAGAGTAATGCTGTACACTCACTGCGGGGCACCTACTTCCATCAGCAGGGAACATCAGAGGGGTTGTGCTCCCTCTGGACAGCAAGCGAAAAATAATGCTCCTTATTTTGAAAGTGGCAGAAGCACTGGCTTGTGAGAGACCGCACAATAATGCAGGACTTCTTTTTTTT
>JAQZBX010043871.1:0-21529 GCA_029593785.1 Cabassous unicinctus
AACACAGCACCGCCCCCCGCCACCCCAGATACCCAGATCCACCAACTTTTAACATTTTGCCACATTAAGGAACATCAAAGAAAATATAAGTTAGAGGGACATGAGAATGTAAAGATGTTGGTTCTTCACAATTAATTTACAATTTTACAATAATTTCAATTCACATTTCAATCAGATTTTTTCACTTGCCAAACTTATCTAAATTTCATCCATAAGAAAGAGATGAAAAAAGCTTAAAAACTGCTAGAAATCAATGAGCTTTAACACAAATAAATATTTGACATTAAAATTCTGGAAACAAATACCCCCAGAATATTAACAGTAATTTCTCTGTGGAGAGAGATAATGGATGATTTTTTTTTCTTCCTTAATTGTTTTCTGTATTTTTCAAATGCCTACAGTACACTCATCACATTTATATAAAAGGATTAGGGGAGTGGAAAGGAGGAGTTATTTTTAAAAGACTTTAAGCAGCTACTTTTTTGATATATTTGCTTCTAGTCCTAACATACATTTAAAAAAACAAAACTGAGTTAATAGTGCATTAAAATTCTCTATCTACTTTTTTCTTTTTAGATATCCATTGTGCTTACAGTTTCTTCTGCATTTCAGAACTATTTCTGTCTTGGCCTTAGGAAAAATTCTATGGAATGGGACAAACAGGAAAGATTCCTAATAGATATTGGCAAATTCTTTTTGAAAAGCATATACTATAACTTATTCTACCACCTATATTATAAGAATGCTTTCACTGGTAGAAACTAATATAACTTTTCTTAATCTTTTCTAATGTGACAAATTTGTAATTTATTTATTTATTTTTAAAGATTTATTTATTTATTTCTCCCCTCCCCCATTGTTTGCTCTCTGTGTCCATTTGCTGTGCGTTTTTCTGTGTCGGCTTGTCTTCTCTTTAGGCGGCACGAGTAACCGATCCTGGGACCTTCCAGAGTGGAGAGAGGTGCTCAATCTCTTGCACTACCTCAACTCCTTGGTCTACTGCATCCCTTATTGTCTCTCCTCTGTGTCTCTTTTTGTTGCATCATCTTGCTGCGCCAGTTTTCCATGCGGGCCAGCACTCTGCATGGGCCAGCTCTCCATGTGGGTCAGCTCTCTGCTCGGGCCAGCTTGCCTTCACCAGGAGGCCCCGGGAATTGAACCCTGGAACTCCCATATGGTAGACGGGAGCCCAATTGCTTGAGCCACATCCACTTCCTGGTAATGTAATTTAAAAACAGCTGATGAGATTATGGATAAATATTTTCTTCAACTCTTTTCTAACCCTTGTAAATATTCTGTAACTCTAAGTTATTTTTATAATCTGAAACACACATACACAAGCCTTGTGCATAGAAAGCATAATGCTTCCCTCAGACCCTAGCTAAATATCTGCTCCCGCCAGCCAGAAGAGGGAGCAGCTACTGCAATAGTTTGTCTCCTCCATAGCATGCTCTGGATCATAGATCATCCTGAATGTTTGCTGTAAAATATTTAATTTTTCTTTCCCCCTCAAAAATGCTAGCCATTTCCCCCTCTGATTTGACCTGTCTACTTACTTACCTTGTCCAAAGAGACACCACCTGTGCTCTGGGGCTAACACCCTCGTGCTAGTGGTTTATGAGCAAAACCCTTAGTCTCTGTCTGAACAGCCCAAGAGGAATTTATAAACAAAACACAAACAAGGAAAATGATACTACATAAAAAGTAAGTTCTTTCTCTGAATCCACTCTTTTCTCATTTGCCCTAAAGATGACTTATTTCAATCCGATCCATCTATATTTATTGAGTATATGCGGTGGAACAGGGACTAAGAATGTGGGGAATGAAGGCCAAGAGAAGGGTAAAACCCAGGCTCTCTATGCCTGAACCTACAGTCTAATAGGCCTGATAAGCTAAGCACATGAATAAATAGTATGCAAGATGCAAAGTGGAAACATGGTGTGAATATTATTCTACCTCACATAATTCAGTATGGCTGAAGCCCTGGATACAGCTCTGCAGGAGTAGACAGTGGGGCTAGAGAAATGGAGAACAGTTCATGCTGAATCTATTTGCTCTCTTTGAATAAAACAAAACTCCAACTGCTGGGTAGCTAACCAAGTAGTTCAGGCTCTAAGCCCTAAATTCATCAACCCCTTTGGGGTTCTCTTGCTTATAGTGCCTCCCAGCACACAACTCCTCTTATTGCTTTATTCTGTTGTAAAAATTCTATGGTGCCAAATAATGAGTTCAGTCTCTGTTTACCCTCTTTCCCTGGCTCCCCTGATTTTCTGGAAGAGCCAAAACATCCAAGGTTTGCCGACCTCCAGTTTGGGGTTCTTCCAGGAAACCACACAGCTCTGTGCTCTGGCCGCAGGAAAATCAGAGAGGGTCTGGTGAGGTGGGATGCGAATGCTTGATTTGATGGGCAGTGTTAGTGCGGCTCACACTCCCTTGTTCATTAGCAGGTTGCTAGGCAAAAGCTTCTCTAGGTATGGGGGTATTCTGTGTCTTAGATAGGGACTTAAAGATCTTTCTTCTCTTTCTGCTCTCTTACCAGTTTCCTCAACCCTGCCTGGTATGTGAATGACTGTATCTGTCTAAGCCAGTTGGGGCACCCCTTAAAAAAATTAAGAAAGTGGGGAGTGCATGTGGCTCAAGTAGTTGAGCGTCTGCTTCCCACATGGAAGGTCCCAGGTTCGGTTCCCGGTGCCCCCTAAAAGCAGAAAAACAAACAACAAGCAAACAAACAAAAAACCAACTCAGGGGAGCCGATGTGGCTCAGTGGTTGAGCACCGGCTTCCCCCATAAAAGGTCCCAAATTCAATCCCCGGCCCAGGTACCAAACAATCAAACAAACAAACAAAAAAACAGAACAAAACAAAAACTTAGGAAAAGCGGGCATTCAAAGTGGCATTTCTGTCCAGCTGAGCAGCTTGGCTGTAACCATGTAACTATGGAAGATACAAAACAGGAGCATTTGGGGCTGAGAGATGGAAAGGGGGAAGTCAGGAGGGGGTGTGGTGGGAAAATGGAAGGGAAGAAGGTGATGGAAACTAGTGTAATTCATTCTTTCACTGAGACACAAAACAATTGTTTATTTTAATAAATCATTTAAGAGGTAGATGCAAGAATGAATGTGTTCATAGTCTAGCAGGGAGACAAGATATAAACGTAAGCACCTATTACAGTAGAATACCAAGTTACAGTATCCCCCAATGAAGTAAATTTAAAATATTATAGGAAGTAAGAGTAACTACTTTGCTTTGGAAGGTTTCATGGAAATGGTGGCATTTAATCTGTTTCCAAAGGAGGCAGCACTGAGAATTAATGGAGTTGAAGGAGATAAGGAGTCAATTGCTACAAACCTCTTAACTAGAAGGGAACTCCTCTAGGACCAAGTTTAGAGAAACACTGTAGGGCTATCTGCCTGTGAAGATCCCAACTTGAGACAAAAGGCCCAGCTTCCATACTCCTCCATCCAATAAGACGACTCTAGAGAAAGGCAACAGAAGCAGCTAGCCTTAGACTTGGCCGTTTAATCCAGGGTAGGTGACAATCTTCTCAGATGAACTAACCACAAACTGGTTGACAAATAAAGCTACTTCTCATCAAATTACTAGCTCTTGTCAAGACTGGTTCTTAAAAAAAAAAAAAAAAAAAAAAAAAAAAAAAGACTGGTTCTTCCCCACATCTAGGATCCTCACCAAGTACTACAGCTCCTACCCTTCAGATTGGGCAGGGAATTCTTTTTTAGGGAGTTTAACCTTTGAGCCTCAGGTGTTGCAAGACCAAAAGAGGTCTTCCCTGTAGAAACACAATTCTTGTTAGCAAACAATTCACTGGAACTACACCTCATACAAAATCCTCCAGGTCCCGGTAATTTACGCCCTACAAAATGACAGAGTGAAAAACAGGGTGAGTGAGACATAGTAGGTCTGTTATTTCTCAAAGTACATAAAAGCATAAAAATGTCAAGGGATGAAAAAATGTGAAGGGAGAGAAAGTTAGGAAAGAGAAAGCAAAAAATGATAATTTGCCTTCAAAGAGGCAACCATTAATTGGCACAAACGACTCGGGCAAGAAGTCTATTAGTCCCTTGTGGCAGGGGTGGGGGAAAAAGGGGAAATCGGGAAGTGACCCAGAGAAAATCACACTTGGTCCTTGAAGAGAACAGAATAGAAGCACCTGGGAAGATAAACTGCTTTGACCTCTTTTTTTGCCTCCACTAGGGACCCATAAGATAAGCCACAAATCAACACAACAGTCCAACCTCATTTAAACACACACACACCAAAAAAAAAAAAAAAAAAATCTGGAATAATTTCTAACAGGCTTAATCAAATGAACTGAGGGTGAACAAAAATTTATCTATACTTGATTTCCAAAGATTAACAAACACCCATAAGAAGTACAGCTAAAGAAATAAGAAGAATGGAAGAAAGGAGAAGGAGCTCAATCTCATTTGGTTTCAATATAAGTGAAATATTAGAACAAAAAGGAATTTCAAAATTTATGTTACTCCCATCTCCCTACTATTACCATTTTAAAAACAAGAAAACTGTGGAGCAGGTGTAGCTCAGTGGTTGAGCATGCGCTTCACATGTATGAGGTGCGGGTTCAATCCCTGGTACCTCCTAAAAAAAAGTAAAATAAAAACAAGGAAACTAGGGCTAAGTTTACCAGAATAAAAGACCTGTATTTATATACCTGTTGGACTTTATTCTGGTTTTCAATTTATTACCTCTCAGCTCCAAATTCATCCTATTTGACTGCTCTGTAAAAATGAATCTGGCCCTTTAAATAATTTTCCTTTGCCTACTGGTCTAGAAGCTTTGCCAGTAGAGGGCACTGGATAGACATCGCAGGAGGAAGGGGTTTTGCTTACCGATTCCAGTGTCATCTAGGCTGGATCCTTCAGGTTGTGTGCCTTATTTCACTCAATGTGATGTCTTTGAGGTTCATCTATGTTGTACTACGTATCAGAACTTTATTCCTTTTTATTATACAATAATATTCCATTGTATGTATATACCATATTTTGTTTCATTCCATTGTATGTATATACCATATAGAGACTTAAATGTCAGAACTGAAACTATAAAACCCTCCAGGAAAACATCCGGAAGGACCTTCAGGACCTTGTGGTAAGTAATGGCTTCTTAGACTTTACACTAAAAGCATGAGCAAAAAAAGAAAAAAAAATTAATACAACTTCAAACCACCACATCAGTCGTGCTCAAACTCTTCCAAAAAATTGAAGAGGAGGGCTCTGTGTGGTGGTTTGAAGCTGTATGTACCCCAGAAAAAAACATGTTCTAAAACCTAATTCATTCCTGTGGGTGTGAACCCATTGTAAGTAAGACCTTTTGATGAGGTTACTTCAGTTATGACATGACCCACCTGAATCAGGATGGGTCATAATCCTTACTTATAAGAAAATGAAATTCAGACACAAAGACAAAAAGCCACAGGAAGTAAGAGGCTAGATACTGATAGAATCTGGAAAAGAAGGGAAAGTCCAGGAGATGCCACCATGTGCCTTGCCATATGACAGAGCAACTAAGGATCGCCAGTAGCCAGCTCCAAAACACCAGTCATTGGGAAGAAAGCGTTGCCTTGATAACACCTTGATTTGGACTTTTTCCCAGCCTTAAACCATGAGTGAATAAATTCCCATTGTTTAAGCCAACCCATTCCATGGTATTTGCTTGAGCAGCCTAGGAAACAAAAACAATTGGCATTAATTTTTCTTGAATGTTTGGTAAAATTCACTTGTGAAGCCATCTGGACCTGGGCTTTTCTTTGTTGGGAGATTTTTGATGACTAATTCAATCTCTTTGCTAGCTATTGGTTTGTTGAGATCTTCTATTTCTTCTTGAAATAGAAGGTAGTTTGTGTGTTTCTAGGAATTTGTCCATTTCATCTAGGTTATATAATTGGTTGGTGTATAGTTGTTCATAATACCTTGTTATAGTCCCTTGTATTTCTTTTGGATTGGTAGTAATATCCCCCCTTTATTTCTTATTTTTGTTATTAGAATTCTATCTTTCTATCTTTGTCAGTCTAGGTAAGATTTGTTGGTTTTATTAATTGTTTCAAAGACCCAACTTTAGGTTTTGTTGATTCTATTATTTTTATTCTTTATTTCATTTCTCTCTGCTCTAATCTTTATTTCCTTCCTTCTGCTCACTTTGGGTTTAATTTGCTATTCTTTTTCTAGATCCTCAGTTGTGAAGTTATGTCTTCAATTTGAGATCTTTCTTTTTTAATGTAAGAATTTATACCTATAAATTTTCCTCTCCTCTCAGCACTGCCTTTGCAGTGTCTCATAAATTTTGGTATGGTGTGCTTTCATTTTAATTCATCTCAATGGGAAGTGGATGTGGCTCAAGTGATTGGGCACCTGCCTCCCACATGGGAGGTCTGTGGTTCAGTTCCCGGTGCCTCCTAAAAAAGACAGCAAGCTGGTGCAATGGGCAAGCTGACACAACAAGATGACACAACAAGAGACACAAGAAGAAAAACATAAAGAGAGACACAACAAAGCAGGAAGCAGGGGTTCCCAGTGCCTCCTAAAGAGGATGAGCAGGACGGCGAGCTGGCATGACAGGCAGGTGTGGCAAGCCAGTGCAACAAGATGACACAACAAGAGACACGAGGAAAACACATAACAAGAGACACAGCAAAGCAGGGAATGGAGGTGGCTTAAGCGATTAGGCTCCTCCCTCCCATATCAGAGGTCCCAGGTTTGGTTCTCCGTGCCTCCTAAAGAAACAAAGAAGATGAAAGGACATAGCAAGTGCAAACAACGAGGGGGTGGGAAGAGATAAATAAATAAAATAAATATTTTTTTAAACATTCATCTCAAAATATTCCCTAATTTTCCTTGTGATTTCTTCTTTGACCCATTGGTTGTTTAAGAAGCACATTATTTAATTTCCACATATTTGTGAATTTTCCAGTTTTCCCTGTTATTGATTTCTAGCTTCATTTCCTTGTGGTTAGAGAAGATAAATTGTATGATTTTAATATTTTTTAATTTATTGACACTTGTTTTGTGACCTAACATATGGTCTATCCTGGAGAATGATCCATGTGTACTAGAGAAGAAGTGTATTTTACTGCTGTTGGGTGAAGTGTTCTATATATGACTGTTAGGTCTAGTTGGTTTAGGGTATTGTTCAAGTCTTCTTCTTCCTTATTAATATAATGTCTAGGTGTTCTATCCATTATTGAATGTGATGTACTAAAGTCTCCTAATATTAATGTAGAACCATCTATGTCTCCCTTCAAATATGTCAATATTTGCCTCATATATTTTTGGGCTCTGCTGTTAGGTGCATATATATTTATCATTGTTATATCTTTTTGTTGAATTGATCCCTTTATCAGCATAAAGTGACTTTCTTTGTCCCTCACAACATTTTCTTAAACAAATAAATTTTATTGATACACATTAATAAAGCATACAATTCACCCAAAGTGTACAATCAACAGTATTTGGTACAATCACATAGTTGTGCATTCATCACTTCAATCATTATTAGAGCATTTCATTATTTCAATAATAATAATAATAAACAAAAAAAACAGACAAACAAGAAACTTCTTCACCCCTCAATCTCTCTGTTTCCCCCTGCTGTACATAGTTATTTCTGTCTATTCTTGCACAATTATTTATTTATTTATTTATTAAGCAGTTTTATTGAGATATATTCACATACCTTACGATCTATCTAAAGTGTCTAATCAATGGCTTTTAGTATAATCACAGCATTGTGCATTCATCATCACAAAAAGTTTTAGAATTATTTCATTATACCAAAAAGAAAAACTCCACACCCCTTAGCATGCCTCCCCCAGCCCTACATAACCACCAGTCAAATTTCATCTTTATAAATTGATTTATATTTACATTTTATATAAAAGGAATCATACAATATGTTACACAATATATTTGGTTCCTAGTAATGCAGTCATACAGTATTTGTCCTTTTGTGTCTGGCTTGCGTCACTCAACATAATGTCCTCCAGGTTCATCCATGTTGTCAAATGCTTTATGACTTCATTTCTTCTTACAGCTGCATAATATTCCATCGTGTGAATACAACACAGTTTGTTTATCCATTCATCTGTTGATGGACACCTGGATTGTTTCCAATTTTTGACAATCGTGAATAACGCTGCTATGAACATCGGTGTGCAGATGTCTGTTCGTGTCACTGCTCTCAGTTCTTCTGGGTATATACCCAGTAGTGGTATTGCAGGATCACATGGCAAGTCTATATTCAGCTTCTTTAGGAACTGCCAAACAGTCCTCCACAATGGCTGTACCTTTCTACATTCCCACCAACAGTGAAGAAGCGTTCCTATCTCTCCACATCTTCTCCAACACTTGTAGTTGTCTGTCTTTTTAATAGTGGCCATTCTGATAGGTATGAAATAATAACTCATTGAAGTTTTGATTTGCTTTTCCCTAATCATTAGTGATGTTGAGCATTTCTTCATGTGTTTTTTTTTGCCATTTGTATTTCTTCTTTGGACAAATGTCTATTCAAGTCTCTTGCCCGTTTTTAATCGGGTCATTTGTCTTTTAATTGTTGAGTTGTAGCATCTCTTTATATCTTTATATATCATGAATATTAAACCCTTATTGGACATGTGAGTTCCAAATATTTTCTCCCGTTGAGACAGCTGCCTTTTCACCCTTTTGATGAAGTCTTGTCCTTGTAACAGTTTCTTTTTTTTACTTTATTTTTTCTTTATTTATCGCCCCCACCCCATGGTTCTCTCATCTGTCTGCTCATTGTTTGCTTGCCTTTTCCAGGAGGCACCGGGAACCAAACCCAGTATCTCCCATATGAGAAGGGAGTGCCCAACAGTCTGAGCTGAATCCACTCCCCATGGACTGCAGCATCTGCCAGCTTGTGGCATCTGCTCGTTTCAGTGGGGGCGGTGTCTAGCTTGTTGTGATGGGGGCAGCGCCTAGCTTGTTGCGGAAGAGGTGGCATCTGCTCATCTTTAGGAGGCACTGGGACCTGAACCTGGCACCTCCTATGTGGTAGGTGGGTGCCCAACTGGTTGAGCCACATCTGCTTCCTTTGTAAGTTTTTGACTTAAAATCTATTTTATCCGATATTAATATAGCTACCCCAAGTCTCTTTTGGTTACTTTTTACATGGTATACTTTTTCCATCCTTTCATTTTTATCCTACTTACATCTTTGAATTTAAGGTGAGTCTCTTGTAAACAGCATATAGTTGGGTCATGCTTTTTTATACATTCTGCCAATCTCTGCCTTTTGACTGGAGAATTTAATTCATTTACATTTAAAGTAACTATTAATAATGCAGGAGTTTCTTCTGCCATTTTGCTATTTAGTCTGTGAAAGTCTTATACCTTTTTTGTCCCTCAAAACTTCTGTTAATGCCTACTTTCATATTTATTTGACTTTTTGTATTGTACCATTTTAAGTGTCTTCTCATTTCTTTCTATATATATATATTTCATATATATTATTTGTGATTACCGTGGAGCTTAAATTTAGCATCCTAAATCTGTAACAAATATGTATGATTTGATATCACCTTAACTTCAATAGTATATACATGTTTCTATACCCCCAAGCTTTTTATTGTACTTCTTACAAATTATATCTATTGCCTATCCTAAAGCATAGATTTATTATTACTATTTATGCATTTGAATTTTAGAAACTATAAGAAGTAAAAGGTGGATTTACATACCAAACAATGCAATACAATAGTACTAACATTTATAATTATCCATTTTATTTCTTTATGCCACTTAGATCCACTGTCTAGTGTCCTTTCCTTTCAGTCTGAAGAACTCCCTTTAGCATTGCTTGTAGGGCAGGTCTAGTGATAAGCTCCCTCAACTTTTGTTTATGTGGGACTATCTTAATCTCTCCCTTATTTTTGAAAGATAGTCTTGTCAGATAGTTTAGTCTTTCAACCTGCCACCTGATAGATTGGCACTGATATACAGGCACTGCAGTATCTACATAGGGGTTACTCTGCTCCCTCCAGAACAGAGCCAGGGACCCACAATGGAGCACAGGCTGGCTCTACACCATGCTGGAGAGTGGATGAAGGAGGGGCTAGGAAGGGTACCACAAGTTTCACATACCATTTTTAAAGCGACGTTTTCTTGATTCAACACTTGCCAAGTTAATGCAATCTTTTAACTGTTTTCTGAAATTTTGAGGAAGATGGCTCTGCCAGTTTTACTAGTTGTTCAAAGATTCTGTGGGAGCATCTTATGCTGCCATCTTGGTCTAATGCCATTATTTTTAGTTTCTTATCCATCAATTTTGGTTTTTACTTTTCACAAATTCTTTCCTTTTATTTCATTTCATTTATGTAATTGTTCTTTTTCTAGATTCTTATCTTGAATTCTTATTTTGTTTATTTTCTGTACTGTTTAAAATAAAAATATTTATGGCTATGATTTTTTCCCCTCCTTACTGCTTTGGCTGCTTCCATTGTGAGCCAGAACAACCATCCCCATTGGTTATGCAAGACAGACCAGAACAACAGTCCCCTCAGTTAGGAAATTACGACTGCATAATGCCTTGTGTTTTAAGTAACACTTCTGTCTTTAATCAGAACCTCACCTCCTTTTATCAGCCATCACCTTAAAAAGTCAACTAGGAATGCGGATGTGTCTCAAGCAGTTGGGTGCCTGCCTACCACATGAGAGGTCCTGGGTTTGGTTCCCAGTACTTCCTAAAGAGGACAAGCAAGACAGCAAGCCAACGCAGCAAACTGATGCAACAAGATGATGCAACGAGATGCTGCAATGAGATGATGAAATGAGGAGACACAAGGAGGAAACACAATGAGAGACACAACAAGCAGGGAGCAGAGGTGGCTCAAGCAATTGGGCACCTCCCTTCCACATGGGAGGTCCTGGATTTCATTCCTGGTGCCTCCTAAAAAGATGACTAGCAGACACAGAGAGCACAAAACGAACAGACACAGAGAGCAGACAGTGAGCACAAACAATGGGGGTGGGGGTGGAGAAATAAATAAAATAAATAAATCTTAAAAAAAAAAAAGTCAACCAATCCAAAAAGTCATGTCACTTCTGATATTCTGCCCTAGGAACTTCCAAACCCAAGGTATAAGAAATAAAATTTGTACACTCACTTCCCCTAATAAGAAGTCATCTCAAAATTGCATGTAGGGGAGCAGATGTTGAGCACCCATCTGCTGCATGGAAGGTCCTGGGTTCAGTTCCCAGTGCTTCCTAAAGACAAACAAAACAAAGAGCAGACATCAAGCAAAAACAATGAGCAATGAGAGAGAAAAAAACAACAAGCAGACAATGAGCACACAATAAGGAAAAACAATGAGCAGACAACAAGCAAACAAGCAGACAACAAGCAAAAACAAACAAAAAAAACCGAGCAGGAAGCGGATGTGGCTCAAGCAGTTGAGTGCCCGCCTCCCACATAGGAGGTCCCGGGTTTGGTTCCCAGTGCCTCCTAAAGGCAAAACAAACAGACAATGAGCAGATAATGACAAAAAAAAATCCAACCAGCAGACAACAAGCGCAAACAATGAGCAAAAACAACAAGCACACAGATGAGGGAGCCATCTGGAATTGGATGTGGGGTGTTCTTATAATTTGTTTATTTCATAACAGGTTGCTTTCCACAATTTGGAAGTCCCATGGAGACTCAGCTGTGACTCTCTGCCCTGAGCCAAGACACTTAACAACTCAAAACACCCCAGCAGCCCTCATATACTCCTTATATCCCAGCCACAATTATTGGTCTTTTTACTAAAAACATATTTTTCTTCTATGATATCATACCAGCCAACTTAATCAGGAAAGATTTATTATGGAAGTAAAACTGCTAAATTAAGTTGTCCTAGAAGAGCCTCTTCCTTGAATTTCCTGGGGATGTCCCTATTCATAATCAGATCTTAGCTAGGCTTGGATAGAGATGCATAAATCAGACTCAACTTAAAGATCTCTGTGAGGTACCAGACTCTTAATGGACCCAAAATTTTCCAATATTTTCAGGATTCCTGGGGCTGCTGATCAAAGTCCAGATTGATCCATCCAACGCTTTTACCCAAATTTGCATAATACCCTTTGAAGCCAGAAGCAAAGAAAGAACTAAAGGCCTATAGTAGAAAGACTCATAGATAGCGAAGTAGATGTGGCTCAGGCGACTGGGCTCCCTCCTACCACATGGGAGGTCGCTGGTTCAAATCCTGGTGCCTCCCAAAGAAACAAGGAAGACGAACAGACACAGCAAGTGAAAAACAATAAGGGGGGTGGGGAGAAATAAATAAAATAAATCTTTAAAAAAAAAAGACTCATAGACAAAGGACTCATAATGTCTTGCACTAGTCCTTATAACATGCCTATTCTGATATAGCCGTTGGGCAATTTGATGTAATTATGAATTCCAAAAATATAATTGGATCATGCTTGTAAACTGGTCTGCTAATCTGGGCATGATTAAGTTATGATTAGAGCGTCAACTGGGCCACATCAGTAGGGCATTGAGCCCCACCCCTTGGTGGGTCGGGGAATCAATTATAAAAGGCAAGGCAAAAGACAGAGAGAGTAGTTTTGATGTTGGAGTTTGGATGTTGGAGAGAAGACCCCAGGAGAAGAGAAGTGAGCCGTTTGCCTGATAGTCTACAGCTGACTTTGTGGAGGAAACAGAAGAGCTAAACCTGGAGGAGAGAAACGCAACCCCGGAAAGAGAGGAACCCAAGAAGCCTGAACTCTGGCAAACGTCAGCTGCTGTCTTGCTCCAACACGTGGCAATGGACTTTAGTGAGGGAAGAAACTTACGCTTTATGGCCTGGTAACTGTAGACTTCTACCCCAAATAAATACCCTTTATAAAGACCAACCCATTTCTGGTATTTCGCATTAGCACCCCTTTGGCTGACTAATACACCTGACTATTAAGTAATTCAATGGATAGGGCATACAGATTTAGTCACCATCTTGGAGTTATCAATAAAGTAATTATACTTTCTTTCCACATCCTAATACTATTCTTTCTCCCAATCTCACACAAGGCCTTCTTTTTTCTTTTTTTTTTTGAGGTACCAGGGGCTAGGGATTGAATCCGGGACCTCCTACGTGAGAAGTCAGCACTCAACCACTGACCCACATCGGCTCTCCTGAGTTGGTTTTTTTGTTTGCTTGTTGTTTGTTTTTCTGTTTTTAGGAGGTATCAGGAACAGAACCCGGGACCTCCCATGTGGGAAGCAGGCGCTCAACCACTTGAGCCACATCCGTTCCCCAAGGCCTTCTATTTTGCAGTTGTACATCTATGTTCCACCTTCTTTAGAGCCTGTTCCCTTAAATTCAGTCAATACGTGTTCACTTTTACTTGGGAGAACCAAGAGTATACATTGACTGTTATGCTTTAGAGATTCACTGAGCTTCCTTACTTTTCACAAGTTTTTAATCAGGATCTCAAGGTCCTTAAAGTTCTTCTGTAATTTTACCCTCATTTATTAAGTAGATGAGATTTTGCTATGCTTTAAAGATTAGAAAAGCACTGACATGAATTCTAATTACTCTGATAGTTTTAGCACAAAAGGACACAAAATGTCAGAGGAAAAATAGCTATTTTCCTCAGCAAAGGATGATATATATATATAAAATTAGAAACGTTATGAACTTATAAAACAATCATGCATATTGTACAGAATTCCCACACAACACCCCTCGACCAACACCTTACATTGTTTTGGAACATTTGTTACGGATTATGAGAGAACATACAACGTTCCTTTTTTAGGGCAAGTCTCTTAGCTCTGACTGACTATAAACCATCCAGAACTTCCCTAGATCCACTGCTAAAAAACAAGTTAGGATTTCTAGGACTCATGCAGTATTATAGGCAGGGGGCGGTCCTAAGGTCTTCTGAAATTGCCTCCGCTTTAGGACCTAACTAAATCCTGGGTGACAGAACTCTTCTCCTTGAACACAAACATGGACAGGCATTCTGCAGAATAAAACTAGTTCTTCAACAACTTTCTATCCTAGGTATAACTTATCATAAACCTTTCTCACTGTTTGTTCATAAATGATCTGCTCAGACCCTTGGTGTTTTACCTCAAATGTATGAAAACCACCCATAGCTTATCTCAATCTCTCTCTTGATCCAGTGGCAAGTGTATTCACTCCAAAGCTATAGTATTTACTGCCAACTCATGGACACTTGTACCAACTAAGATTTGGGATCTTCCTTGAACCTAATCATTCCCCAAGCTGTACAATATTTGCTACTTAATGAAATGCACAATGTTTCTAGCTGAGCCAGCTTACATCCCATGAGATACTGCTACTTTCTCCTATACACATATTTACCAATCACTGTAATTCTTTGAACCCTGTCATGCTCCTTCCATCCCAGAAGAGGGAAAAACACCTAACTGGCATGCCCCATGCAGCCTTTGGATAGTCCACACCACACCCTGATTGTTGCCAGATCAGATCCACAGACAGCAATGGGAATTTATCAGTCTCACTACACCATAACAGATCTCAATTTACCCTTAGAATATGATTCCTTACAACCCAGATGGCAAACTTGATTGCTCTCACTACAGCCTGCCAACCAGCTGGGGAAAAGAGAGTTAATATATACAGTGTAGATAAGGTTTTGAGGTCATCCATGATGACCAGTGCTTCGGAAAAAGTGAGGCTTTCTAATATTAGCAGGGATCCTCTTCAAGGTCAAGGAATGTCTAAATATCCTACTTCTACCAAAGGAAATAGGCAGCATCTAGATGCCTAGGGAAATACCTTGTCCAATCATTTACCCCAAGCAGGCAGCCCTTACAAAAGTACTGGCCCGCCTAGATAACCAAAAAATCCATGACTTTGGAAGGATTCAAAGCAGCCATTATTGCATACTAAAATTAGACCTCAATATCAAAGTAATGAGACATATCTGAATGTAAATTATGTGACTGTACTCAGGACGGCTTCTTGGATGCCCCAGAGCCTCTCCAGTAAAGAACTTTGCTAAGGTCCTATGTGAGACCACCTGCAACTGCAAGGCCAAATCGACTGTCTTTTTAAATAACACTGATGCAAGGATTTTGGAAAAATTGCTGAGGATGCCTCACTTGTCATCAATATACTCCTGCCAAAAGCAAAACTTGAAAGGTGGAGCGTGGACAGAACCAAACCAAGGTCCACTTGAACCCTTCCAAATGGGCTTCAGCTAATTGCCCCCTGTGATGGGGTATGAATATGTTCTGGTTGTTGTCTGCTTTTTCCAGGGTGCATCAAAGCTTTTCCCTGTCAAAGAACTATGGCTCTGACAATACACAAGAGCGTACATACTGTATGCCATATTTAGGAAGTTCTAGAACAGGCAAACTCATCTATGGGAGATGAACTGTAGCTAAGAACAGTTGTCTGAGGGTGGGTGGGAAGGAAAGGATTGGGAGCAGGGATTGCCTGGGAAAGGATTTGAAGGACTTTCTGGGGTGATGCTTTCTATATTTTGATGGGCACTGGGGATTCAATGGCTTACACTATTATAAAAACTTGTGGTACACTTAAGATGTGTGTTTCATCATATGTTAAGTTTTATCTTAAAATAAACAGAACCATAAACAAACACTAAACTTTAGTTAATGATATGCCTGCTGAAATTAGTTAGGAATGAAGTGTATTGATGTCTGTGATGACTTCCTATTACTCCTTCAAGGAAGACTTGCAAGTCACGGTATAGGGATACTTACAGCCATAGCAATTATCCCCAGCAAGACCTGCCCTCTGACTGTTTTTTTTTTTTTTTTTAAGGAAGTACGAGGGAATGGACCCAGGACCTTAAACATGGGAAGCAGGCACTCAACCACTGAGCTACACCCGCTCTCTCTGCCGACTCTGACCTCCCCCATGGCTGTCTCTACACCAGGCATCTTCCAGTACTGTGAATCCGCTGTGCTCTGTCCCAGCTTCAGGGGCTTGGCGTCAAGTGTTCTGTTGATCTGGAACACCACTTGCTCTCATCCCCTTTACCTAATTAGTTTTTACAAATCTTTTACATCTAATAGGGCAGGGAGCCCTCCCTGTCTCCCCAGTTTAAATAAGGACATGTTTCTCTTTCTTTCATCATATTTTATATTTTCTTCTTTGCTCCTTTCCCAGTTTATCAAATAATCACACAAATACATATCTTCCTCATTAGACTGTTAGCTCCATGGGGGTGGGGACACGAGCTGCTTTGCTCGCCATTGTATTCCCTGTGCCTGGCTTGGCGCCTGCACATTAATAACTCTGGGTTCAAAAAATGTTTGTTAGGTAAATGACTAGAAGACAAATTAAAATAAGATACCACTTTTCAAGTGAAAGATGGGCAACTTTAAAAGCCTGGCAATATTTAATATTCGGTGAGGGCGTGTATACTTATTGTTAGTGAAGGTGTAAATTGGTATGGGTCCAAGTTCCTATCAAAATGTTAAATGTTGATACCTGTTGACTCAGCAATTTCACACATGGATATTTATGCTACAGGCACAGCCCCACCTAGACGTATCTAAATAGCAAAGTTCCCAAAAGCATTGCTTATACTACTGAAAAATACTTAACAGCTTTTCTTTCAGGAAGTGGCTATCAATCCAAGGACACACCCAAATAAGGAATAAAATTAATCCTTATGCACTGATAGGGAAAGATGACTAGTAGAGATTCAGCGAAAATAGTTGGAAATGCATTTTTAAAATTAAAACTACACATATTAACACAATTTAAAAGTATTTAAGAAGAGCGGATGTAGCTCAAGCGCAAACTCAAGCTTCCCACATAGACAGCCCGGGTTCAATCCCAACCGGTACCTCAATAAAAAAAAAAAGTATCCAAGAAAGAAAAGGGAAAGAAGAAAAGAGAGAAAGGGAGAAAAAGAGAAAATGAACGGGGTTGGGAGTTAACCAAACGGTTAATCGATATTACCTCTGGAAAGCTGGACCAGAGAACACCTGAGCTGCCACTTTATACACATACTAAGCAAGCAAGTCTTATAATTTTAAAAAAATATTTTCAAATATAGTAAACTCTAAATTCTCTAAATTCTTTGCAGAACAAGACTCTAAATTGTGGTTCACGTTGCTTCTGCTAAAATAAAACTACACCCAGTGAGTGACTGCAATAAAAAATGGCCTGGTGAGGACCTAACCCCAGCGGATCAGTCCGTAAATCCTGCGGGTGAGGTCTGGTGGATGGAAAAGACATTGGCAGTGGGTCGTTGGAGTCCTTGGGTTGGGAACGCCTCCGGAAGGAGGCAGCAGACGTTATTCTGCTTTTCTAAGTAAATGATTGTTCCCCAGAGGTGCTTGGCGCTCGGGACAAGATTCGACGGGTCCTCTTCACTTCTTCAATCTTTTTATTAGGCAAGATATAAAGAACTGGGGGTGGGGGCGGGAAAGGGGGTTAATCTCAAAACCGAAGAGGAAATTCTCTGTTCCTTGTCATCCCATCCCGTAGGGAAAATAACGCAGCTCCTCTCAGGTACTCCTCGCGACTGGGAAACCGAGCTGGACGCGGGCAGCGGCACGTGGCGCGCGTGGAGAGGCCGCAGGGTCTCTCTGCTCGCCTGCACCCCCGAAGGTCGCCGGGTTCCCCGCGCCTTCCTCCCCTCCACCCGCGCCCGCGGCAAAGGCTGCAAGTTCAGGTCTCCGGCGCGAGGAGGTCGGGGCCAGGAACCGAGAAAAGGCCCTGCTCAAGTCACCGGCCTCAGCCTCCGTCGGCTTTAGCTACTTTGTCAGCGTCCCTTTCCCCGGTGAATGTGTCTTCCTTTTCCCTCGCGCCAAGTTTTCGTGACCACCATTTGGGAGCCCTCGCCAAGGCCAGGTCCCCATGAGGGATTACACAATTTGCCCTTCATCCCTCACAGCCACGCCCGGAGGCAGGTACCGCGCCCCATTTTGCAACGAGGAAGCAGCGGCCGGGGGTGGCGAGGACCCTGGCCAAGGCCACCCGGCATAATGTTTCCCCCACCCAAGATGCTTCCATCTCTGAATGTGAATGGGCCTAAGCGCTCTTTTCTCTCCCTCAATTGCTGGCAAGGAGAATAAAAATGCGGCCCCAGAGCGCCCGGGATGGATCTGGAGGTCGCGTGCCTTGGGGGGGAAAGGGACTAGTCGTCCGAGGTCGCGAGCCTTCCGGGGGAAAGGAACAGCTGTGGCGACACGGAGGACAGTCCTCGGGTTGTCTTCCCGCGACGTCCCTCGGTGGCGTCGAGGGGCGCCGTGTCCACAGCACTGTACTCGCGCCGCGCCGCTTCCCAGCCTGAAAGGCGGTGCCCGGCTTCCGCAAGGTGTCAAGGGACAAACGTCCACCTGTGGTCCTGGGGAAGGTTTAACGCCTCCTTCGGTCAGGCTTAGCCCTTGGGAACCCCTAGCCGAGAGGCTGGAGCGCACCCGACACGCGGGTGGTGGTCATACGGACGCCAATTCAGGGTCGGCGTGTGGACAGAGGGCCTGATGTGGAGACCCTGGGTCACATGTGCCCAGGCCTTTTTCTCCCTCGCCAGGCAAACGTGGAGCAGCAACGTGACCGCTCCAGAAAGCGGGCGGCGAGCAACCAGCTAGGCTCCGGGGAAGGGTTTGGAGAGCTGAGGAGTTAAGTGCGCGACCCCCCGGGGCTCGGAGGCGAGCCGAGCTACGGCCAATGGCTGCTGCGGGGGCGGGGAGGAGACTGGCCCAGGGACCCGCGGGGGCCGCGTCCCTTCCCCACCCTCGTCCTCCCTAACCTTCGCGGCCCCGCCCGCCTTCCCGCCCGCCCTCTTAAGCCCGACCCGGCCCTCCCCGCCCGCCCAAAGCCTACCAGTCCCGAGGCCGTGCTGCCCCTCAGGGTCCCGGAGGGCGCCCGAGCCGCCGCCGCGCTCTCTGAGGTGGGTGAGCGCGGGGCCTCCCGGCCGTCGTCGACCCCGCGCGTCAGGAGACCCTGCGTCGTTTGTTTTGGGGTGGTCGCTTCACCCTTCTGGGAGCTTTTACTCCTTCAGTGCTTTCAACCCGAATCGCAGATAGGTGGGGTCAGCCGAGGCCAGGAGCGGGGGCGCCTTTGGAGCGTCGGGAGGAGAGAAGCGGATGCCTTCGTGGTCGCTGACCTTTTCTCCTGACCCCGTGTTCTTTAATTTCTGAGTCACGACCCTGCTTGGTTTTCTTATTGGGCTCATTGATCTCGCCCACAAGACCCGCCGGCCCTGAAGGGGCTTCATTCCTCAGTCATCGTTAACTTGTTCTGCGTGTCCTTTAAAACGCCATCCTTTCCCATCGGCCGCGCGGGGACGAGAGGGCGGGCGGGGAGCTGCCGGGGCTTCTCCTACCTGGTCTGGGGGCTCGTGCTCGCCGCTCCTGGGAGGCGACCCCAGGCTCTTACACCCCCAGGTGGGGTCATCTGGAGTTTCCGAGGGACTTGGGGGATGTGGCGGGGATGCGGCGCTTGCTGCGTGGCTTCCGGGGATCCGAAGGTGGCGCCCCCCGCCCCCGTGTTGTGCAGGGCAGCGCCGACCACCAGGGTCGCGGGGTCAGAACGCAGGTTCACAGTGGGGCGCGGCTCTCCCGCGGACCTGCCCAGGGGGACTCGAGGAGTGAGTCTCCATCAGCACGGTCCGCCCGGGCACCCTTCACTCTTCCCTCTCTGCTGGGGGGCCAGGAGCGCCTTGGAGCCGCCGCCTGTCCCCGAGTCCTCGGGTGGTCTTGCTCTTAGCTACCCGCCCCAGTCCCGGGAGGGTCGGGCGGCCCGACCCTGTTAAAGAGTTTTGTTGGACCGAGGAGAAAAAGGGAAACATAAAACAGGTTTTTTGCAGGAGCCGGGTTTGGGGGCGGGAAGCGGTGAGCGAGTGTTGGAGACCTGTCGTGCTTGGTCAAGGTGTGTTTGGAGAGGGAAGGCAAAGGCGACCCTAACTAGGAATTTGGAGTTAGATGGGATCCGGGCGGAGTTTCGTTTGGGGTTTTTCTGTTTGTTTTTATTTTTATCTTTTTGTTTTGTTTGTCGTGGGGAGCGTTTGCGAGATCCAATTGGGAGATTTAACCAATTGCCTTCGACCTGGCGCTGCCTCGGGTGGTGGAGGTGGGTGTTAGGAACCCGCGCTGCCTCGGGGCAGGCAGGGCCGGGTGCGGCGGGCAGCGCCGGGCGAGGCGCACTCAGCCGCGCTTGCTTTTCCGCAGAACCGCCGCACGCTGTGGCCCGGGATGGCTCTGCAGCTGCCAGGTGATGCCGGGCCCCAGGACAAGGTGTACTACCCGCCCGAGAGGCTCCAGAGCAGCCCCCAACACTTGGCTGCCTACTACACCCCTTTCCCGTCCTATGGCCACTTCGGAAACCTCCTAACCACCCCGGAGGGAGATTTCCAACCTTTCCCGCAGCTGGACACCCCGGTACCTGGGTCCCAGGCCATGACCCCCTTCGCCTTCCGGTCGGTGCCTCCATTGCTGAGTCCTGGCTTGGCCCTACAGAGGGAGCCGCTCTACGATCTGCACTGGTACAGCAAGCTGCCTCTGTGGTACCCAATTCCCCATCTCCCCAGGGAGGTTCCACACTTTCTCAACAACAGCCACGAGTATACAGGAACCAGCGGAGAACACCTCGGCCACACTGATGACCCGAGCAACAGTGGCCAATGTTGTGGGCCTGAAACTTTAATTCCGCAGCCCCCTATGGATGCTTGCCTGTTACGGGAGGATCCGAAGACTTCCCAGTTATCTTGCTCCCCCAAAAAGTGGACTGAGGATGGCCCCAAAACCCTGAACCAAGAGAGGAAGTCACCTCATCATTACGACTTCACTCAGGAGAACTTGCACTTGGTTCTGTATGGGGCCATTCCCAGCCTGGAGCACCCAGCCCACCTGCACCATGCGATTTCTGGAATTCTGGTCCCCACAGACAGCTCTGGTAAAGGGAATTCAGGTCAACTAGGGGGTAAGGCTGGATGGGGATAGAGGTGGGAGCAGAGTCAGAAAGCCACACTTCATGATGAATCTAGGCTGTACAAGTGTGTGGGGGAAGGGACTGGGCTTGCCCTTCCATTAGTGGATGGAGCCTGGGGATTCTAGACTCACTTCTGAGACTTACTTGCATGGTCTCAGTTGCAAAGAGTCAGCCTCCATAGCAAGGTATCTCAAAGGCATTTAGTTTTCTCTCTGGAGTCCCAGCTCAGCCATCTACTATAACTTAGTAAAAATTAGTATCATCCTCTGATTCTCAAGTTCCTTAAATTTGCAAAATTGGGTAATTACATAAGTTTGCAAGGATTGTTCTGAGCCTCAGGTGAGAAATTGTATATAAAACACTCATGTAAAAGGAATAGGAAAATATCAAGGGTAAACATCAAACCCAAGATAATAGTTACCTCTAGGGAGTAGGGGAGAAGATGCCTTCTAAAAGCATTTCATAATACATTTTTCATGAAAAATAGATTCTTAATCCTGCCTTTTTCTAGGGTCTGATTCTCTTCCTCAAATTCTGGATAAAGACTCCCTTCAACTACCAGAAGGTAGGCACAATTCCTTCCTTAGGTTTCTTTC
>JAQZBX010043872.1:0-21534 GCA_029593785.1 Cabassous unicinctus
CCAAGTATGTGAACAATAATCTCTCATCTTAAATAATTTCTAATTCTAAAATCTCAGCTTCCCAACTCAGTTTCTTGAAAGGAGAAATTTTGATATTGAATTTTAATGGTGTTCTAAAATAATGGGTGAATAGCAGCAATTTGTGCCACCCCACCTCACTCTCAAAGTCAGGGGGCCAGGTTTACTGTCCTGACTGGCCTAATTTAGGAACTGGCCTGACTGAAAATACAGATTTGAGTCAAAGATCACTAAATAGAGAGGGAACTATATCATGGGGATCTGAAGAGAACTCAGGAGAAGTTAAGGGAAATAACAATCCAAGGCAAGGAAGGCAAAGAGGGCTGGAATCCTAAAAACGCATGAAAACAATTGTACTTGTCCTATGCCTTAGGAAGCTTAAGTCAAATGCCCTGTAACAAATGATTCCAATACTTAGCAGCTTAAAACAACAAATATTTATTATCTCACAGTTTCTGTGGGTCAGAAATCTGGGCGCAGCTTAGCTGTGTGCCTCAGTCTCTAGATCCTCACAGTAAGGTGACAGTTAATCTGTCAGCTGGGGCTGCAGTCATCTCAAGACAAACTCACTGTCTTCGTGGTTGTCAAGCCTCAGAAAATGCACCTCCAACCTCACTCTTGCGGGCATCTCCGTAAGTCTGTCTCCGGACAGGGCAGCTGACATCCCCCTGTGAGAGAGCTAAGGGAGAGGAAGAAAGAGCATGGCCGAGACCTAAGCCACAGTCTCTTTCTAATTTAATCTAGGAAGTGACTTTTCGTAAACTTGCCGTTCTCTTTAGGGTAGAAGCAAGTCACTTGATCCAGCCCACACTCAAAGGGGAGGGGACTATACCAGGGAGTGGCTACAAGGAGGTGTGGGCCACAGGGAGCAACCTTAGAGGCTCCTACTCCAAAGGGTAACGTGAAAACTGGAATAAATGTAACCTGGCCAGAAGGGGCCTAGCTGTATTAAGATTTTATCTAAATAGTGGTTCTTACATTCTAGTATGCATAAAAGTCACCCAGGGAGCTTGTTAAACCCCTAGCCTTACCACTAGAAATCTCATTTCAAGAGGCTTGAGGTGGGGCCAGCTGGACATGTGATTTTAGCACTCATTCCAGGGAACTATAATAAAAATGGTTTGCTGATCACACCTTGAGGAATCACTGGTCTAGGTAAACATTTTTTCATCCTGAAAGCACTGAAATGATTATGGTCTCCCCTCCCAAAACATATTCACATTGAAATGTTTTTTTTTTTTTAATTAACCGTAAGATAACTGTAAGAGCGTCTAACACATTTCCAAATTTTTTCACTAAGATTATTTCAAAGCTCTTTTTGAAATATCATTCAGAAAAATTTCCTTTCTCATTTTTGTTAGAGTCCCTTATTAGGTGGGACAGTCAGGCTGAGCTTGCCTATTGGGTAATCCAAGCTAACTAGCATCAATGTTGCTTACTGGAAAAAGTAGCCTATGTTCCCAAGATTTGAATTCTGATGCTACCTAGTACCAGCTGGGTGGCTTGACCAACTTATCCAATTTCTACTTCTTCATTTGTAAAGTGGGTATAATAATGTCTACCCAATTAGGACTAATTTGTGAATTAAATCAGTTAATCAAGAGAAGTGGACCAATTGGCATACAAAATATATATTGAACTCAAAAAACGCTAACTTTGGTCATGATTATTGCAGCAGGTTGGTCTATAGCGATGTCACAGAAACTCTCTTTCTGTGAATTTTCTCATTTGGGACAGGCAAGATCATCATTGTTATGTGTTTGGTTTTCTTTCAAAAGCATACTTTAACCTGCATTTATCTGATTATCAAAGTCATGAATTAATTGGTATCTGTTGAATCTCTTCTTTGTTATATACAACTAGTAACTTAGCACATTTTTACTGCCTCCTGGTGATATGTCTATTTTTGAACCTTTGTGAGTATTGTGTTTGAGGTTTGGATATGTGTTATTATTTTTACATTGTTTTATGTTTTTGAAATTACTTTTGACACTACTATTTGTATCAGATCTATATATGCTACAATTATTTAGACAACTCTATGTTTAAATGGTTTCAAAGCTTATCACCATTCTATTAAACAAAATGTTCACTGAATTTGAACTCTACCTGACTGTAGATTGTATCTATATGTGGGTACCAGACATGTTGGCAATTGTTTTTAAGGCCTACTTTTTCCTCTAAGAATGCTGCCTTCTGAAAAAATTTTGAGTATAAAATTTATTAATTGTAATAATTTCTCCTAAATCTCTGGAGTTATGGCTTCATTATCTTCTCATTTTAATTGCTAGAGAGTAAAAATCTGTATTCCATCTATTTTCTCTTCTTGGTAGGTGGTCCATATTTTCAGCATAGATGCAAGAATTTGCTCTTGATATTTTTAATTAAAAGTTTTTTCCTGAATGTAATATTCATAGACCTCTTTTCATATATTTTATTGCCTTGTTATATGCCATTTCAACATGCACTTATTAGTTCTTTGTCTTTATCGTAAGGCAGGGTTCACAAACTCAAATAATGCCAGTGTCTAGATAAGTAGTGTAAACAAATGAAGTGAGTCCTGAGAAAGAACACAGACCCATCTAAAGGGAAAAGCTGATACTCAGCCCTAAGAAATAGCTGCCATTTTGAAAGGGGAGCAAGTATACCCAACTAATCTATTTATCAAGAGAAGATGTAAGATCACAAAATTTAAATGTTTTAATTTTTTTTTAAACAATGGCATTGTTCAACCAAAGAAAATATATCTGCAGGCCATATTTGACTTATAGACCACTAATTGGCAACATTTTGTTGAAACTTTCCTCAATTAATCTCTCATTGATTCATTCATTCAGCAAATATTCACTGAGGGACTAGAATATGCCAAGAATTTTTAGGATTTTTATTTACTGAGTATAAAATGGTTAATTGATATTTTTCTTAGTGAATACAAGTGATTTGATTTTTTAAATCTTTTTATGGGTGTAGCAGTTTGATATTATTTATGAATTCTAAAAATAGATATTGGATTATATTTGTAATCTGGTCTGTTCCTCTGGGCATATCAGATTGTATTAAATTCAGAGTTTTCACTTTTATTTGATTAAATTATGATGAGGGCTTCTATTGGGCTATGTCAGTAGGACAAGAAATAACTCAGCAGAGGAGAGAGTTTGAGTTTTTGAAGCTGGAGCCCCCAGAAGTAAACACACAGAGAAGCAGATACGTGAGGAAAGAGAGAAGGTGCCATTAGACACAGCAGAGGCCCTGGGAAGAGAGACAAACCATTTGCCTGAGAGTTTACAGCTTGCCTTTTGGAGAAAGTAGAGCAGCTGAGCCAGGAAAGAAATGAGCCCCAGGGAGAGAGACAAGACTTACAGTAATCTATAGCTGAGAAAGGAAGGCATTGGGACCTTGGAGCTTTAGGAGGAAGAGGAAGGCTGAACCCTTGCTCCAACACATGGCAACAGACTTTGGTGAGGGAAGTAACTTAGGCTTTATGGCTTGTGACTGTATGCTTATACCCCCAAATAAATACCCTTTATAGATGCCAACTGATTTCTGGTACTTTGCACCAGCACCCTTTTGGCTGACTCATACAATGGTCTTTCTGAATTTCTTCTTCAGGGAAATCTTGGCTTGGCTGCCATTATCTTCTATCTGCATTTTCATCTTTCTTCTTAGTTATGTGCCTTTTATTTCTATTTTAAATTTGGTCATCCACATCCTAGATTGCTTTTCACCAGCTGTGATAAGAACAGACTTTATGGAACAATTTAGTTTCCTTGTAATCTTTTTTGATTTTTGTACAGCCTCTCTTCTTAATGTTTTTGCTCCTATTTAATAGAAGACATATCATAATGTGTTCTATTGAAAATCAGTTTTTTAAATGCTCTTCCTAAGAATATTCAGGATTATATTTTCTATCTCTTGTGTTGTAATATTTGTTTGTAGGTACCATGTTCATAAATTTGCTTTTGTTTTTTTTTTTTTCTTTCAAAATTATTCATTATTATTTGAAGGAGAAAAATTCCATCTAGATCCAATGTTTGCCAATAGGGAGATGGGCCTTAGCTCTACACTATAATTCAGGCAAAAACCTCCTTAGAATTTAGAATTGGAGCAGGTTGATGGGCAAGTTTCCCAGCCTAATTTTCAGTGTCCATTATGAATACTCTAATGTGGCTGTGCTCACTAAGAAAAGGAAGAGAAAATGAAGAATATTCCAGAGCTCATGTTGCTACCAAAGTCCTTCCAGGCTCCAATCTCCTTGTAGCACTGAATCTATAGGCACTAATACCTGTGATAAAATATCCTTCCAGTCATCACCTTGCCTCTTTCCTTTCTCTTCCCTTCAATATTCTCAAATTCTTGTCATGATTATTTTCCCCAAATAGAACAGGGAAATACAAAGATGAGCAATATTGGCATGTCTTCTGACTGCCGCTAACCCTTAGTTTCTGAGCCCTGAGTCAGACAGTAAGAGCAGAAATAATTTATTTTTCACCATCTTTTAGACAGCCAAAATTGCTGCTTCAGGGAAGCAATATAGACCAGTGCACTTAAAAAATAGGGCAATATCGTTATTCTGGCTTTGAGACTTTGGCATAGCATGGAAGAAGAGCTTCAGTTTGTCTGGTGTATGAGAGGAACAATAGTAGCTCTCATAAATTACATACATGTTCAAGTGTTTTCAACAGATCACACTTAGCACTCACTCTACCATCAGAACAAACAGACCCAATTTTAGTGTTTGGGTTTCTTTTCATGACTAGTTATAACCACTTATAAAAATTAATATTTCATGAGTTTATTCTTACTCAGAGACTTTCCCAGGGATGAGAGGGAAATTTTAAGAGAAGACTGCAGACACTAACTTTGTCATTTTTTTGTGCTTATATTGAGCACACTTGAAAATTCATGATTTCAAATTCCACCTAAATAAAATTGATAGAGGGAGATGTTTCACAAAGAAGAGAACAGCCTCCAGACTCTATTAGACGAGACTCTAGCATTGAGGACAAAAGTGTTCATGTAAGTGAAATCCTAGATGAATTTTCTCAAAAACTTAAGAACTGCTGAGTGAACAATATATTTCTAATAACATAAAGGAAAAATATATTCCCAACTAGCTAGTCATAAAGCAGGATGGACCTCATCATGCAATATTCTACAGCAAGAACCTGTATTGTCCCATTTTGCTAAAAGGATACGTGACAACATTTGTTCAACTTTGGTCATATTTGTGTCCAAAATTGACATTTAAAAAAATGTAAATTGTATATTGATATACTGAATCTATGTTTAGATTCTTATTAACATTTCTAATATGGTTATTTTTCACTCTCTATTCTCACTTCTTTAAAATTTTTTTGGTAAATGACTGAAAAATATATGTGAAAAAAAAAAAAGAAAAACTAAATAAGGTTTATCAGACCCAGATGGCAAATATGATGACCATTTTCCTGGTTTCCGAGGGCTCATTAAACATTAAGTGCTAGTTGGTGGCAGTCATAATTCTCATCCTCATCAACATCAAATAATTTAAACCATGGATGAGTCACTGATAGTTTTTTCTCAGTTAATTGATATTCACTCACTATTTTGGCAATAGATAGTTTGTTCATTTTCTTTTCAGTAGTGAGGTGAAACTTCCTCCATCTCCAAGCCTGCATTGGTGGGGAAATGGGAGATGTGAAAGTCCACATCAGAGGCTGCTAAGTGAATTTCATCTTAAGTCAGAAGTCTATGTATTTGTTTTAAAATGAAAAAAGAAAAACAGAGAAAAGAAATAAAGAATTCAAGAAATAAAATAGACAAAGGAAAAGAAAACAAAATCAGGTAAAATAGAATAATTAAGGAAGAAAAAGAAGAAAGGAGGTTCAGAAAAAAAGATAAGCCTGAAGAATTTGAAGGATTCTTAGAGACACTGAGAGATTATCTAATTCAAACATTTTATCATGAATGCATTTATCAGCCAAATATTTACTCGGCATCTAAAGATGCCAAGAAATATGCTGGGAATACAAAAATAGAATTCTTGTCTTGTAAGGTTTCATAGTGCTGTGGACAAGATTGAGAAATAAACTTTTTTTTTCCTTTTTCACAGTAAGTCTTCAGCTTCCCTAAGCAACTGCTTAGACTAAAAGTTAAGATGCCAATGTGAATAAAAAGTAAACCAGGGTGGATGAGACAAGAAGAAATAAAAAATTAATGGAAAGTCAAAGGTGGCAAAGTAGGATTCTGCAATTTATCAATAAAATAGCATGCTACCTCATTTTATAAAGTTATAGTACCATTATAGAAATATGTGTAAGATCCTAGGAGACAGAGAAAAAATTAGTCATGCTTGACTGAGGTCTTAGGGGAGTTAAAGTATACTTCAGACAAGGGGTGACATATCAATTGTCTCTCTAAGGTATGAGATCCCCCAACAGATGGGAGAGAAAAAGGCATTCTAGAGAGAAAAATAAACAGCACTTGTGAGGCAAGAAAGCTATTGTATTTAGGATACATAAAATCACATGATCTGAGTAGAATCTAAGGTACAATAAGATTCAAATTGTGGTTACAGAGAACACTTCCAAGATACTAGGAAGGTAGTGCGGGCATAGGGGCTTAAGCACTACTCAGAAGGCAAAGTTGAGCTATTTAAACTAGGAGTGACATTAACACTCTCTGAACCTCAATGTTTTCATTTACAAAATTGAGGTAATAGCATATTTTTTCTATAATTGACTTTATTCTATTCTGTATTTCCTGGTTTTGCTATTGGAAAAGCATAGAGACTGCAATGTAGGTAAAAATCTGGACAATTAAAGGAAGCTTGGTCTTTTCTAGTATAAGATAGATTTTTTTCATTTGATCAGTTCAAAGCTTAACTTCAAATTCAGAACCGCCTCTACCTTCTCAAAACATCTTCCCTCCTCCCTCTTCTCAAGATGCTTCTTGGTGTAGATAGAACTCTTCTCTTTTCTTTTAGAACTAAGTGATGGGCCCTCTGGTCCAAATGTAGTCTGTCATTCATGGTGATGAGCAAGGTAATTGATTCTCAAACTTTTTAATCTCAGAAACCGTTATACATAAAAAATTATTAAGGATTACAAAATGTTTTGTTTATGTGGGTTATATCAATTGATATTTATCATATTAGAAATTAAAATTAAGAAAATGCAGAAGCTTATTAATTCATTTAAGAATAAACAGTAATTGATATAAAGACAGTGGCTACCAGAGGTTCTGAGGTGGAGGGAGAGGGAAGAATAGGTGTAACATGGGGCATTTTGGGGACATTGGAATTGTTCTGCGCGATATTGCTATGATGGATACAGGCTAGTATACATTTTGTCAAAACAAAATTGTGCAGTGCAAATTTAAACCATAATGTAAACTGTAGACCATGTTTAGCAGTAATGCTTCAATATGTATTCATCAATTATAACTAATGTACCACACTAATGAAAGATGTTATTAATAGTGGAAAGTGTGTGAGGAGAGGCGGCTGGGTATAAGTGAATCCGTTATATTTTTGATGTAACATTTACATACTCTAAGACATTTGTTCTAGTTGACAAACTATAGTTGGCGGGCCAAATCTACCCTGCATTTGTATGGTCTATGAGCTAAGAATAGTTTTTACATTTCAGAAATGTTCTTTAAAAAAATCCCAAACCAAAAAAGAATATGTAACAGAGACAGTATTTGCTGCAAAGGCTAAATATTTACTACAGAAAAATGTTTGGCAATCTCTGTTCTATATGGTATCTTCTCTCCTTCAAAAGTGATGAATGCTTTCACTTGAATGCTTGAAAAGACACAGAAGCTTGGTTCTACAGTTTAAATAAATTAATTAAAAATTTTAAGCAATTGTCCCATTTCATGTATAAGTAAAGATATCTGGCATATATTGAGTGTTCAAAAAATATTAATTTCCTTTTCAGCCCTCTTCTTCTTAATGAGGATGGTGAGAAATGAATAAAAGTATGTGATTTAACCGACTGGAAAAATTAAGGAATTGATATTTAAGATTTTTAAAAGGTGTTTATATATCTAAATGGAATTAAAATGTTTCAAAGGAATTTGGCCAACAAAATAACTGAATAAGATTAATAAGAAAATGAAATAATTTTAAAAATAACCAATAAAATAAAAAACACTTTAAAACAATTTGAAATAATAAAAAAAATTTAGACATTGTGTCTTTCTTCATTGTAAGATTTGTTGTCTTGTATGTACAGTGAAATTTTGTTCCATATATTCCCCCAGTGTCTTATTTTTTTTTTTTCATTTTATCTCTGAAGAAGCTTTAAGATACAGAAAAGTCACATAGAGAATACAGGTGATTCCCATATTCCCCAATGCCCTCTCCCTTTCCCCCTCTCCCTTATTAATGACATTTTACATGGGGATGGTACATTTGTTATAATTGATGTATAAATATTGAAGCATTGCTACTAAACATGGTCAATGGTTTACATTATGGTTTACATTTTGGATAGTGCACTTTTATAGGTTTTGACAAAATTTAAAGTGGCTGTTATTGCAAGATCATGCTGAACAATTATGATGCCCTAAAAATGCCCTACATTCCATTTATTCTATTCTTCCTTTCCTCTCCCCTCAGAATCTATGGTAATCACTAAGCTTCATTTTTAAAGAATAAGATTCATAGTTACTTGCAATAATAGTGAGGGTTTGACATATTGGTCTGTTTTTTTTTATTAGGCACTGCCTATGTTCTCGAGGGATTCTTGTCCCTCTAATTGAGAACATAGCGGGACTCCCCAGGATGGGAGTTTGATATTTTCTTGAATATTGTGTGGGTCTCCACCCACTGATATAACTCACTATGACAAAACGAACACTTACATATTCAATAGAAGCCTACCCCAGGTGTGCCCTGTCGACAAAGGAGAATGTGGTCAATTTGTTTGCAGACAAGTTGAGCTTGATGTTTCTTTGTAAAGGTGCTGGGAAGTCATTTGGAAATATGGATGGAATTTAAAGAAAAGAATAGGTGCTGAATAGATAAATGTACTAATCATTTATGGAAAATATGTGACAGTTGAAACCCACTCGAATATGAGTTAACCCATTGCAAAGAAAACAAATGAACCCAGTCAGAATACTGTACAACATCTGTAATTTAGGAGTCAAGAGAAGAGAAGAAAGAGTCAGAGAAAGATTGGTGACATGAGTGAGTTTTCCTGGCTGCTAAGGGACTGACTGAAGAGGAAGCTGAGTCCCTGAGAAGTTAAGCAATTCTCCAAGACTCCACAGATAGATAATCACAAAGTCTGTATTCCAAATATCAAAGCTAGCACTTTTCCCCTACTAATTGCTACTGATCTCCCTAATATAAACTGTGTTATTTTTCTGTTGCCACTGTAACAAATTACCACAAACACTATGACTTAAGACAACACAAATTTATTTTCTTACAGTTCGGGAGGTAAAATGGGTCTTACTGGGATAAAATAAAGGAATCGGCAGGACTGGTTTCTTCCTGAGGCTCTAGAGGAGTATCCATTTTCTTGCCTTTTCCAGCTTCTAGAGGTTGCCTGCATTTCTAGGTTTATGGCCCCCTTTTATCTTCAAAACCAGCCTCTTGGGTCTTTTTCACTCCCCATCCCCCTACCACATTTTAAAGACCCTTGCAATCACATTAGGCCCATGTGGATAATCCAGAATAATATCCATATTTTAAAGTCAGTTGATTAGCATCCTTAATTTTATCTGCAACCTTAATTCGCCTATTCCATGTAACTGAACATATTCACAGGTTCCAGGGATTAGGATGTTGAAATCTTTGGAAGACATTATTCTTCCTACCCTGCTACTCCACTTCAAATTTCTCCTCACTCTTCAATCATGCCAACTCAAATCCTGTTTGAATCCTAACTTTAATCAGTTACTAAATTAGAAAAAAAGCTTCTTCCATTTACCTGTTCATAAATTACAGAGTGACTTCAAGGTTCAAGGTATTATTTGCAAATAACAAACAAACAAACAAAAAGGAATAAGGTATGGTGCATGTCTTCAGGGGTCAAGATCTGCTTACCCAGTTTGATATGCACCTTGTTTTTCTCCCTTTACCTTTATCCTCGTGCCTGAACCCTAATGAATTCCTGCACTTCTTGTTCTCTGCTTTATCACTTTTCCCTTCATTTTGTACATATCTGGCAGCTGAATTTATCTCAGTATTAAGCCCAGGCTCATGCTTTTAAGTCTTCGTCTCTTCACTTGCACATTTACAATATTCCCTAGAAAGGGTTTATGCCCCACCTTCCTGCTGTTCACGAGCTGTCTTAATGTGAAGTACAACTTATAAACCTGTCACTGTTTCTGCTGCTCATTCTTCTTTTAAACATGTGTATGAACCCACTAATAACTTTTTTCTCTCACTTTGTCCTATGTAGATTCCTTTCCCAGCAGCTTGATCCACCTTCACAAGTAAGCAACAGAGATGGAAACACTGCTTCACTATGCTGCTGCCCTGTTCAGAAGTCTGACAAGAAACTTCCCTTAACCTAGTAAACTGAGTCCAACATCCAATCCCATATGCTCAAGCCCATATTCCATTGTCAGGCAGCACTTTGCCTATGAATTATCTCCATGGCTCCTATAGAGTCAACTTCTACTCCAGGTAATCATCTCCATACCTTCTGATCACATCATGCTCATTTCAACGTTTAGGTTTTAAAAAAATGTTTTTCATGCTCTTCTTGCTTGCCGGAAGTGACTTCTCTCCTTCTCTGCCCTTGTCAAAGCCATTTCTATACCTTACTCCTTGAATTCTTCCACAAACTTTCTTTCAAGTTTTTCAGCCTAATGATGTTGTTTTTACTTTTGGTCCTTCCCCCAAATTTATTGTCATTATCACTCAGTATATTATAGGACAAAATTGGTAGGAAAATAAACGATAAATATAATAACAGCTTGTCAGTAATCAGTGGTTAGGAGTAGGGAAGGAGAAGTAGATACTATGACATTACATTTCTACAAGAAATACACATAGCAACACAATTTCAGAAAATGTGAAAACACAGAATCAATGAATGTTATTTTGATAATCAAAGCTACTCTTTATTATATAGTCTTCTAATCATTAAGCATATGTAAGCTTATGCAAACCAAACATATATTTGGCTTTCCCAAAGTAAGCTAATGCCATTACACATATCCTAAGCCTAAGCCTTTACACATGATAGGAACATATTAATTGCCAAGCAATATATTCAATTTAGTTGAGTTGAACTGAACATTCTATTGATTTGCAAATTTAGTATCACATGATGGAATAGCAATTTTCTAAAATAATACACAATTCACAGCTCAGCCAAATCACAGCAAAACCATATTTACATCCATAAATTTTTTTTACTGATGAGCCAACTTCCAGTCAAAGCCAATTTACATCCCAAAGTACTTTGTTACTGATGAGGCCGTTAAAAAACTGTAATGAAAATTTTCTATCTCAGTAGAACAAAATGTGGCACCAATAAATACAGAGAAAACAAATAGAATTAACAAAGCCAGTGCTTCCTTTAATAAACTGACAAGCAAGAAAGGCAGCAAGAAGTATCAACTCCAAGAACTAAATCAGAGTGCATAGAACAAGTGGGTCATTCAAACTTCTTTACGGTTCTGTGGCCCAGATCTACCCCTGATATCATGTTTGGTATCTTGGAAAAGTCAGTCACCATCACATTTATTTAATTTTCAGAATTAAATGACTTAATCATGTCTAAAACCCTGAGGTCCAAATCACTGATTGCCTTACTGAATCTTATTCTTAAAGAAAAGTTAAAAATGTAGTCACCTAAAGGAGAAACATGAAGAGCAACATGAGGTTTATGGTCGCCCTTTTACAATTATCCCTTCTACATCGTGACTTTCTCCATCATGGTTTCCATATATCATGGGTCAGCATTTGAAATTAAATGGGAATTTTGGGAGAGTTTTGTGGAAGCTGCAGACAACAAGGAAAGGACAACAGACAACACAGAAAAAGTTTAGAAACTCATAAATGAATTAGACGTATGTATAGTATTGTATAATATTGTCTATGACCAAATACTTTGCCCACATTTTACAATAAGACACTGGGAACTCCCCACTAAAAAAAAAGTTCAGACTTCTTCTCTGGTATGAAGGAATGGCCAAAAAATTTTACGTGGATTTTGCAGATCGCGCGATCACCCCGTCCCTACCCACATGATGAGGAAGGGATAACTGTACTTTTGCCAAGTACTAACAATGGCAGCCCTTCAGAAAAATTGAGGGCTTGCTCTGGAATAAATGCAGTCTCTCTCCAGAAAACAAATCTTATGACCTAACGTGGAAGCAGAATCTAAAATGCCACAGTGCCTCATGCTGTACAGTGTCGGTGAATCACTGAGGAAGCGAAGTGGCATTGCTCAGTCTCCTCAGCCTGAGATTAAAAACAAAATAAAAACAAACAGAACACTCAAAAGACCGTCTTACACATACAATCACTTTTTTGGAATCAAGAGGGTGCATGTGAATCACACATGTGCTATGAGAGTGGCACCAGCAAGAGTATTAGCGTTCAAAGGATGCCACTTGTATAATTATGCACACTATCAAAAAATTACTGAGCATATGTGTGTATTCTGCATCATTTAAAACAAAGAATATATATATATCCATCATTATCTTGTAGAAATATATTGCATGTATATCACAATTTATGCTATTTGAGATTTGTGCTATAAAATGAAAAGATTGACAATTTTAAAGGTTTCCATTGTACATGCTTTTTGAGAAATTGTAAGACATATGAAAACTGTCATATGTTGATAAGGCTCATGATCCGTAGGGACTCCTTCCATAGGCTGCCTATGATGGAGAATCTCATTAGGAGGTGCCGGAATGCTGTGCAGACATTTTATCTGGAGCGCCTTCCCAGTATTCTCCTTTAATTCCTTCCCAAACTAAGGATCCTCAAAGTTCAAAATGTCTTAGGAGAAAAAAAAGAAAGAAGACAGGCTTCAAGGCAAGGTATATAAAAATGATTGCTTTATTTACATACAATAATTATTATATTTTGAAACTTAACACAAGTCATCTAGCCAAACTTCCTTGAAAATTCTTTGTGTATAAGGCACTACGGTTATGTGAGTAGTTTTTAGAAATTTCTAATGAAGCCTGACACTTATCCTTAATCCAAATCAAACATCCAAAGAGAATATGCGGTTTGACCCTGATTACAGGAAAAGACAGGAAATAGGAAAGCTAGTATCTAGGAATCATCTCAAAACACTTCTTGTACTATGTTAATTGACAGTACATTCAGCCAAATACCCGCACAATGTTAGATCCATGATAGTTTGGAAATAAAGATTTCCCAATTACTCACAGATCCCCTGAATGATTTTTCTGGCATCATATAAGAACACTGATATTAAAATGTTCATTTTGGTGTTTTCTACTAAGATAAACTGTCTTGTTTTCTTGGGTTCAGGCCAAGTTTCCAGAGTGCCAGATTTATTGCCCTTACCTTCCCACCACCCCCGGCCCTGGACCTACACCTATGGGAATTAAAGTAAGAGAGAAGACACAGTGAGTATGAAAAAAAGGATTTAAGAGGTTAGAGAGTGTCAATACATTAGTCTGAGGCATAAAAACGTAGCTAGAAGGCTTGCATGGCTGTCTCTAACTCCCCAGAGAAGATAAACAAGAGCAAAGAAGATTACTTTAGCAGCTGCACTTCAAAGAAGACTTGCAAAGCTACTACTTTTAAGTTTAAACCTTCAAG
This sequence comes from Cabassous unicinctus, assembly GCA_029593785.1. Taxonomy (NCBI): domain Eukaryota; kingdom Metazoa; phylum Chordata; class Mammalia; order Cingulata; family Chlamyphoridae; genus Cabassous; species Cabassous unicinctus. The sequence continues at coordinate 13,781 of JAQZBX010043872.1, forward strand.
CCTTGGTGAACTTTGTTTAATTCTTTCTGTTTTCTAACTGTTAATTGCTAGTGAAAATCCTTAAGGAGGAAACAAACAAAAATCTCAAAACTGAGTCTATTCTTATTTAGCCATTGATTGGAAAGAACATTTTACATTATTTGGTTTTAAACCTTGCAAGAGAAAGATAGTTATGAGGAAAAGGGACATGTAGATTTTCCTACAGCCACAGGTTTAGAGTAGATGGATCAATTTCTGTGGTAGACAACTGAAAACACTAAGAAGTGTGCGGGGAAACAATCCCTAAACCCAGAAATAATTCTGAAGAAGAATTTTCAGGAAGGCAACTCAAGTAAATCTAGGCACATCTCAATACAGCTTTAAAAAGGGTAACAAGTAGTGAAGGTTACAAGAAGAAACCTGAAAGACGCACACCTGAAGTATAACCCATTGCTGGAAGCTGCCCATCATACTCCTGGGAGTAGACAATGTTTCTTAAAGAGCTGTCACATCAGTGATATCCAATTATTTATCAGCATCCGGTTTTTAAATATCTGATACCAAGGAATAGATTTAAATTTACTGAAGCATAATCTCTGGGGAAGAGACTCAGTAATCACTGTCTTACAAGTCTCCCAAGTGATGTTGGTAATTAGCCAGTTTTAGAAACCACAATTTTACATGTAATCAACTTTCAATTACTTATACTAGTAGCTCTTAACCTTGCCTTTGTATTAGGATCACCTGTGAGCTTTTAAAAAGTCCAAATGCCCAAGACCTACAGCAAACCGATTAAATCACAAAACCTGGTCATAGAATCCAGGTTTTAGTATTACCGTATTTAAAAGCAAAACAAAATATTACAAAACAACCTTAGATTTCTGAAGGAAAGAACAAAACAATGTTAACTGTAAAAGTGAAATACCAATTTCAGAGATAGATAAATATTTAAAAACGGATGTCTTAGAATCAATGAAATATGGTAATAATGATGTCTAACTGTATACATTTGCTTAGCACCATATAACATTGTACATTTTTTTCAAAGCATTTAAAATTACTGTATGGAATATTTATATTATACCCCTGGGAAAAGAAAAAATAAGAAATGAGAGGGTATTAAGAGTCGTCACAAGATATAATCTATTTTGCCTCACCTAGTACATGAAAAGAGAGACTTCATTGGGTTTCATGCATATGAAAACATTGTAGTATTTTAGTAAAGTCATACAACTGTTGAGAAAATAATTGGAAATTTAGAGACCCATTTAGACCTCAAATCTGTCAATAACCATGCTGTGGCATACTGAATTACGTACCTCAGAAAAATATGTTCTGAATCTTAATCTATTCCTGTGGGTATGAGCCCATTTTAAATAGGACCTTTTGATAAAGTTAATTTTAGTTAAGGTGTGGCCAACTGAATTAGGATTGGTCTTAATCCTATTGCTGGTGGTCTTTAAAAGAAGGCCACGGAGAGAAAGCTACATGAAGGGCAAGAAGCTGGAAGTCAAGGGAACCTATAAGAGAAAGACGATGCCACCGCATGCATTGCCATGTGACAGAAAAGCCAAGGACAGAAGGATGGCCAACAGCCAGCCCCAGAACACTACAATCTTTGGGGAGAATGCATTGCCTTCTTGATGCATTGATTTTAGACCTCCCTTAGTCTCAAAATTTGTGCCAATAAATTCCAGTGGTTTAAGCCAACCCACTGTGTGGTATTTATTTTAGCAGCTGGGAAGCTAATTAACATTCCTACATTTTTACATAATAATAACAATACCTAAAAATGACCATTTCTTTTAGGTGTTTCCCATCTTAGTCAGAGAATCTTCAAATGCACAACATACACATGGTCCTGCAATAGTCTCAACACTCAAGAAACTATGACCCATAAATGCAAAGTCTAAAAGACATTGGGTTATTCTCTGTACTTATTTCCATTATAGCTCTCTGTAAATTTATTACATGAATTCTTTGTAACATTATGTTTATTCATTTTAGAGGCAGACTCAATAGAACAAAGTAGAATTGTATGAAATAACTTCCTGTAAATTCAGCGTCTTTGGAGAAAAAAAAAAAAGAGATGTACAATTGATTCCCTGTTTCAGAGTGTGATATCATGAACATTGTCCAAAGTCTTCTCTCACCCTGTCTCTGTCTGTCTCTCTCTGTTTGTCTCTCTCTCTCATTTCTTTTCCTTTGCTATTGAGCCAATCATTGATATGCTATTACACCATCAGCTATGATATCTTCCCATTAGTAAAACAAAACAAAGGTAATACTATAACTAAAAGTTATTCCAAAATATATTGAGTACAAATAATCAGAACACTACCAAACAAAAATAGTATTCTTTGATGATTAAGAAGTACTCAGTTATAGAATTTTATTTCTGTGGTTAACTTTCATAAACTTAAATACCAACAAATTTGATGTCTATGAAGCATATTTCCTTGAAATCTTTCTCCTTTTTCTCATATCAAGAAGGAAAAGATAAATTTGTTCTGTTTGTGTTTCATCATGTTCTGGGTTTAATAAACTTTGTGATTCAAGTCTTTTCCTATTTAACTTTGATACCATTTGTATTTTAGAAGAAATTCTATTCTCTCTCTCTCTCTCTCTCTCTCGTGTGTATGTGTGTGTGTGTGTGTGTGTGTGTGTGTGTGATTTAGTTACATTTAAGCCATAAAAAGATAACCTTCCTTTGAAATGATACTGATAAAACTTTCCAAATTTATTTGTTCTTTAATGAAGGCACTGTCTTGTCAGTGAAAACAGTATGGTACAAAAGAACAGCTGTCAGTTTTCAACTCTGAAATCATAATTATAGAAAAAGTGCTTGTGTTGGGAAAACTTTCTTTCATGTAGGTTCTTAGGTGTGGTTACTTTTTCTAGAGTTTTTGTACTATGATTTTTTTTTTTTAAAGATTTATTTTATTTATTTATTTATCCCCTCCTTGCTGCTTGTGCTTGCTGTGTCCATTAGCTGTGTGTTTTCTCCGTGTCTGCTTATCTCCCCCTTGCTGTGAGGTCCCGCTGCTTCAGCCCACCGCGCGGCACGGGCTGCCCTGCCCTCACAAGGAGGCCCCGGGAAGCGAACCCGGGGCCTCACACATGGTAAACGGGGGCTCTATCAATTGAGCCACACCTGCTTCCCCTGTACTATGACTTTTTAAAAAAATTTCTTCTATGAACCCATACCAAAACCCCATAGAGAAAAAAACACTCCTGAAATGCACAATATAGTTTTATTAGAGTGGTTGTGAACTTACAATACAATCATCCACACATGGAGAATTCCCATAAAACACCCCTCCACCAACACACTATATTTTTGTGGAACATTTGTTACAGATTATGAGGTAATATCATCAGACTATTACCAGTAACTGTGGTTTAGAGCATACATTTAGTATATTTTTCCAACCCCCCCCCCCCATTATTAACACCGTACAGCTTTAACATTAAAGCAAGAATATTACAGTACTGCTGTGGAACTAACACAGCTGGTTTATAAATGGGATTGTGGCTGAACAGGGTAGTATAGGGATGTAAATGTCACTTGAAAGAAAGCTAGAGAAAAATCTAGAGACAGAATAACAATATTCACTCAATAATATCTCCAAATATTAAGGTAATTACAAATGGATATAAATTCTGTGAATCCAGATTTTAAGGAATTATCAATTATGTGTCTTGCATGCCTAGATAGACAAATAGTAAAACTGGTGGGGTGTAAGAAAAATATATATCTATAAATAAAATAGAGAATGAGGATAATCATCCCTGCCTTAAGAAACATACACATGTTAAATAAATATAAACAATAAATATATCATTACAAACTGTGATAAGTGCTATGAAACTAACTCCAAGCCAAGGGAGAACTCCCAGGAATTTCAGTTTCCAGTGATATTCTAGAAAAATTGAGAATTGCAGAAGAGCAACTGAAGGAAGCCTTTGTTGTACATAGTTCTCAAAGTATGTACAGTCTATATCCTCCTGACAATATAACTTAAATACTCCACACATGATACTGGAAATAATGGGGTGAGTATAAATTTTCTAATACTCTCTAATTATAATTGCCAAGACATACTTTCTGAGAGCCTATACTTCAGTTACAGGGAGTTTTATAGCACTTAACATGCCATTCTTCAGATACATAAGTATGGCAATGTATTTAGAAAGCTCGTTTTCCATTATCTCATAGGATGAAAATTATCTCAACACGTTGACATTCATTTACTCATCCAATATATATTTATTGATTCTCCTTCTGTATGAGATGCTGTGTCATGTATTGGGAACACATTGGTGAACAAATTAGAGATGGTTTCTATCTTGACAAGGATGACAATTAGTGATAGATGTTAAACTAATACATAAATATGTGCTGATCATTATAAACGAGAGAAAAAGAACAGAGTACTGTAAGAGGGAATGACTTGGGACAACTCATTAAATTGGGATGTTTGTCATGTTAGCACTGGAGAAATCAAAATCTTGCCAACAATCAGCATACATGAAATTACACCCAGCCTTCTCTTAATGCTTTTTTGATGCTCCATAATGCCATGATTGGAATAATTTTGTGGGTGTCAAAATTTCAGCATCTCTGCCAAGATCTTTGGCTTGCAGAGTATCATCTAAATCAGCAATTTTAACCTTGCTTTCTAGCTTCATGAGGATGATGCTGATTACTAATATATTTGGATTTTTTTACCAACTCTTTTGTGCTTTCTATTTACTCTGCTTGTTCTTTGATTCTCTCTTCTAATTTCCTGCACTCTCTTGTATTGATTAAGTTTTTTCTTTATTATCTCTTCTCCCTCTATTGGTTTAGAAGTTACATAGTGATCATTTTGTAGTTAACTTTAAATCTTTAACATGCCTACCTGACAACAAATCTAAAGTCAATATCTTTACTTTTATGCCAAGGAGTCCTAGAAATTTCAAGTACTATAACTTTTAACACCACTACCACACACACACAAATGCACACAAAGTGCATCCATAGTAGTACATTTCTTACATCCTACCTAAAACTGCTCTCTCTCATTCAAAAAAGTTTATTAGATGAGAGGATGTAAGAATAAATTATATTGGCATAACTATCATTGTACTGTAATTTGTAAAAAAAAAAGAGAAGGTCATTCAAAAATATGTGTTCCTTAACTTTATACAAATGACTCATGACACAGCAAAAAACATATGATTCACAGCAGGTGGTTAATACCTACTGCATTAGATTATTTGTATTAAAAACCCCAAAACAATTCAATAATGTGGATTATGTATGTTCAAATTTTACTCTACCAATAGATTTGTGATAAAAGTTACTCTTTCATTACTAGTCTTAGACCAGGGGAACCTAGCTGCAGAGCAACTATTTCACATTGCTATAAATGAATGGTCATGTTTGCACTGGTAGCATACTGTCAAATTGAGTCTTCATCTTGGAGATAGATGCAAAGCAGTGATGCAAAGCACAATTTTTTAGAAAAAGCTCCCATAGGATTCATGGTCTCTATGCTTTTGGTAAGTTATATTGAAAAGTGTGAAAAATTTAAAACTAGGTTTATGTCCTTGCATGTTGTCAGGTCTTCTGGCTTCACATAACTGAATTCCTGAAGAGAGTGATTTGGTAATTCCTATATGCTAATTAAGATAATCAGGATGTCAAATAAGGCACCAATGCTTTATTTGCATATTGTATTAGGCATAGAGAAAAGATTCAGTCATGCATGTGTTCAGTCATTGGATCTAGCACTTATTAGCTGGTTGTGTTTTACCCTCCTGAATTTCAGTTCCTCTATCTATAATGACATCTATATTTCATAGTAGTTATGAAGAATAAGGCTGATGAAAGCAATGTAAATTATATACACATACACACTAACACAATGTCTAGCACAGAGCAGAAAATAAAGTACTTTTCATCATTATGTTACATACAACATTGCATAAAATCACAGTCTCTATCCTAATTGATATCTAACAGCATATAATTTAAACATTGTCACAGAGACTTACTCTCTGAACAGTCACAATAACAGTGCCATATAGAACAATTTTCAGGTATCCAATAATTAAATAAATCCTATTAAGTAACTTTGAAAGACATTTTTTTAAAGCTGGGAGGTATATTAGACTATAGCTAAAGCATAACATCTGATAAAAGCATTCTATAAAATCTAGTACTGGAAATTTGCAAGAATAATACCTTTATTGACATAATATTTGCCATGTTAAATTTTCACTGCTCATGCACTTAGATATTGTCCCAAAATAAATGTTGACTTAACTCATCTAAGACTTAACTGAAGCATGAAAGTGCTATAATTAATTAAAGAATAAATCATGAAAATAAAGTATATAGATCATATATTGTCATCTCCTTCAGAATTAATTATATTAAGTAACATCAACTAAAGCTTTAAATATAACAAATAAACCTGTCAAATATTAGATGTATATTTATGAGTGTAAGAAAATATAATATATCCAGTTTCTATATAGTGGATTAGATTTAGTAGGAGAAAAATGAATTTTCTCATTGAATTAAAGGTAGAGATGAAAGTAGACTCTACTAGCATATGTAAGTTATAGTATTTGGGGGAAAATATACTTTGCACCTACCACTTAGCAAGTTTAAGAATCATTGAGGAAAAAAATCATCTTTTAACCCCTTTTTTAGTGTATTCCAAATAATGGACATAGAAAATAAGTGTTATTTTCCAGGCTACCTTTAGGGGATTATTTTATATCCACTTCCCGTAAGAATATTTGGAAACCGGTATAAGCATTAAAAATAAGCTTTCTTGTTTTCACTGAATTCATTAATGCATTTGGCCTGAATTGAAATACTTACTGAGTTTACTGGGCATGGTTCTGAACATTGCTTTGAAATTTCTTATAAGAAAAGCAAAGCAGACATCCAGTTTAAAATGGGTATCCAATTTCCCACTTAATACCTAGGAAGACACTAGAAAAGATGAAAATTCAAAGGGCATGACATCTAAAGTTAGGAAGGCCTTCACTTACTCCACAGCAGGGTTGACAAACTGAATCAATGGCCTAACCATACAGTACTGGAAGAGAATAAACAAAACTTGCCATCTGTCTGGAAATAGGATGATATTTTGCCTTCCCACATATCAGAATCACAAGCCATCAACCAGAAAGCTCAGCATTGCATGAATGTTCCTACAGTTCTTTCAAATCACTATAGTAGTTCTGCTCAAGCCTGCTAGATTTTAGTTAAACGTTAATAGTAAAGACATCAATACTAGAATCTGTTTTTCCCTCATCTACAAGATTTTATTTCCTTATTTCCATTCTTGGAAATTAATTTCATAATATAAAAATTGGACATAAATAATAAATATATGTATTAATAAATTCTATTCTATATTTTAATGTATAAATTAATATTTAATTTGAAATGTATTATAAGCCAATAGGCTTTATTTTTTATTTTGTGGTAGTAAAAAAATAACAAGGGATTAGTTGTCATTCCATTTAATTTATGAGCAGCTTTTCAAAACTATGATAAAAAATATCATATGGAAATAAGCATCACCTGACAGCAAAGTAAAATTAAATAACAATTCAAAACAGACCCACCTGTATGTCTGTGGACATACAAACACATATACTCAGTATACGTATAGGGGTATCACAAATCAGTGGAGTATTTACTTACTCTTAGGCAAAAATGGAGTAACATTCTTATCTCACATATATATTATTTCAAAATGTATTAA
>JAQZBX010043873.1:0-21525 GCA_029593785.1 Cabassous unicinctus
CTATTAATTGCAGCTCAAAAAGAAACTTATGCATCGGTTAGTGCATTGATTAGTATTAAGTACTGTGCCTATATGCCTGATTATTATGATGATATCTTTTCTATTCTAGATCATATGCAGAGGGATATTGAACATATCAAAAGTCCTGATAAACTTCATTTTCTAAGTAGTTAATGAACGTGCTTAACCCAGGTCTCCTTCTTGGCCCCTATTCCAGAACCTGTCCCACTCATACCCTGGGGAGTACTGACAGACCCACATGCCATCCTGCCAGGGGTAAACATTTTCCCATCAGAAGGGAAACAGCAAATGAGGTGGCTAGGACCCACTTTATCTTAGCCCCTTAAGATGGTCTATGGGTAACCTTTCCTCACCCAGAACCTGGAAACCAGATTCTGATCAAAACCTGGCAGGAGAACAAGCCTCACTCTCAATTAGAGCCAAAATGGAAAAAACCTTACTCTGTGGTTCTAATCACTCCCACAGTAATTAGAGGAAATGCCAGCTGAGTGCACTTATCCCAAGTGAAGCCAGCTGCCCAAGGAAGTGCCAATTCACCAGAAGAAGCACCTGATAGGACATACAAGTGCCAGTCATTGAACAGCCTGAAATGCCTCTTCAAGAGACAAAGCTAAGTAGTGTCTGTGTCAAAGCCAGCTGTTCTCTTTAACTCTAGCGCAAATACCTATTGCTAGGGGGAAGGCAAGCCAGACATCCCTTAAGAAATCTTGTCTGTTTTCATTTCCTATACAATAACTAAAAGGGCAATTGGAGGAGAATCTGCTAAAGACAAACTATCTAAAGCATTGCTTACCTTAAATATTCTTAATAGACAACAAATTTCTAATACCAAAGCAGCAGAAAGACAATGGGAGGTTAATAAAAAGAATGAAAATGAAAAATGTGGACAACCGATATATTGGAAAAATGAAACAATAAATGGGAAAAAGGAGAGGTAAAGATTTGGGGCTGAGGTTTTGCTCTTATCATTACAGAAACAGGAGAACAGCAGTGGATCCCCTCCAGAAGAATCAAGCCTGGAGTTGAAGATGCTGCCGAAACTTAAAATATGGACATGGTAGTTTCACATTGGATTAATTATAGGTAAAGTATTAGGTCAAGGTAAGATACCATATCATAATTACACTTATTGGGCATACATTACCAACCCACCTCTTTTAGAGCTGTTAACCTGGGCCAAAGAGTCTTACTTATCTTAATCAATTTATCTTAATCAATCTCACCATTTTCTGGGACCTATAGACTTATGGCTACCCTTAAAGCCAAAAAAAGAAGGGAAATTTATAGAAAATTTAACTTTACCTTTTATAGACCGCCCTCTTTGTATTGGACATGGTTCCGCATGCATGCAACCTCAAAATCGCAGTGTAGTTTTAACAGAGAAAAATCAAACTCAAATTTATATTCTCATTTTCCCTTCTTTACCATATAAATCAGAAAATATGGGAAATCTTACATGTCCCTCTCAAAACAGATTACTTAATGACAAATGGCATGTATGTCATGGTTTTACAGAGGTTGTGTTGTTTAATGATTCCTATGGAATTGTAAAGGATCAGACCTTTATAGGAATGCCGAAGCCTGTTAAAAACACAACCATATCTTGGTTCATTAACAATTCAACCATAACCACTAATGACAGTAATCCTTATTTCTGGAATTTTGGTAATACGGCATTTACTAACAGCTTGATAAATTGGATAAATTAAAGAAGATTTATCCCACAACCATGGGACACTAAACTTAACAAAACTCAAAATTATTTGTGGAAATTATTTTTGGGAACTGGCCCAATTTTCAAATGGCAAGGCAATAAAACTAATATTACCAGTTTAAAAAGAAAATCAACTCAATTTCTTACAGTATGTGTACAAGATCTTATAGTTTTTATCATTGGAAAAGTAACTTTTGGTGAAAAGAACATTAGCTGTTCCAATTGTTCTTTATTTACATGTCTTAAGAATTCATATTTGCAGGAAAATCAAACTTTTTATAGCAAGAAGAAGAAAAGGACTATAGTTACCAGTTCAGACAACCAGACATTGGCAGCAGTCTCCAGAATCCCAGTTGCTGTGGCACTTCCTCGACCATTATTTTAAAGGAACTAAAAGACTGATTGGACTTTTAATAGCAGGAATTTTGGGACTGATTAGCATCATAACCACTGCTGCCATCACTGGCACAGCCCTGCATCAAGGAGTCCAAACTCAACAATATGTTAAGAACTGGCCTAAAAATGCAAGTGAGGTGTGGCATAGCCAGTCTCACATTGATATGGAATTGAATAATCCTATGAATGATCTTGAAACAACTATTATACATTGGGGTAATCAAATCTATAATTTAAAGCTCTTAAATGTGATTGGAATGAAAGTTCTTTTTGTATTATGCCTTTGCCTTATAATAATAGTAAGCATGATTGGGAAGAAATAAAAAATCATTTGATTGGATATAAGCATAACATTTCTTTAGACATTTAAGAATTGCAAAAGAAAGCATTGAGCATGTCTCGAATTGAAAGAAACGCCTGGTGCAGAATTTTGGAACGAATTGTATAAAAATTTAAATACTGTCAATCCGTTTCACTGGTGGAAACAGAAAACAGTTCAAATATCATTTTGGATTGGATTAGGAATTATTGTTATATGCATTTTAATTGTATTTTCAAGGGTAGAGTAATAACATATATTCATAGAAAAAATGGAAAATCAGATAAATGAATTTATGTTAAGAAACTTAGCCATGAAAAACTAATTTTACACTATTTGTGGTAGAAAGTAATATACTAATAACCCCTTGATTTTACTACTAATTATCTACATAAAAGCATACACATAAGGAACCTGAAGAAGTATAAAACATAAATGAAATTGCCTTCCGTGTAAGAGCTCAAACGCTTGACTGGTGGCCAATGATGGGTAAGATCCTCAGAGGAGGACAACCTAAGACAGGCACAGTCACAAGAGCCTATGGAAGAAGACAAGTGTCACAAGAGTTTACCTTGTATCATCTTATATAATGGTTCTTATAAAATGGATCTTCACTTAAAAAATTAATTAATAAAAAAGGGGGAAATGAAGGAGTTCAATTAAGGGCCATGACTACTGACAGAAAGCAGGCCGCCTTGGTATGTATGGGACAGGCGTCTCTAGTCTAAAGACACTAAGATAAGATCTGGTAGGAGCCTCGTGGAGAAGCATTCTGTGCTTCAAGGAGTGTATCTAGTATATGTCAGGTAGTGATTAACAAGGTCTGTTACATGCAGGAATGTAAGGAGAACTGAACCATTAACCCTAAAGACTTGCTGACTTTAGTAACGTGTAGCCCGTCACGTATCTATTACCTTTGCACATGCGCACACGTATTTTCTTTGTTCTAAAGCTAAATAAAAGCCACGATGTTTTATGCAACAGCACTCTCCTCCCCTTGGATGAAGGGTTCCCTGACCCCAGCTATCTCTTGTTTCTTTCTCATCTTTTCTCATCCCCGGCACCATTTTCACAGACCCAGTTCCAGAACATCAATAGGCAATGCCTCTTTTCATCCCTCTCTTAGCTGTCTTAAACATAACTACCACCATGGAAAACTGGGATTGGCAATTTATACCAAACCTTGTTATCTATTACAATCTCTCCCTAGAGCTAAGAGCATAGAAAAAACTAGCCATGCCTTAGAAGCTCTAAGACAGCAAATAGACTTTCTTGCTTCTGTGGTGCTGCAAAATCACAGGGCACTTAACATGATAACAGCAGCACAAGGAGGAACATGTCTGTTCCTTAAAGAAGAATGCTGTCTCTATGTAAAACACTTTGAAATAGTCCTAAACAGCATGCAAAACCTACAAAATGAGGCCCACCAACCTTGGGAGGATGCAGCCTCTGAAGTGGCCTTTCTCAATCTCATGGTCATAGCTGTATGTCATAGCTGGCCCCCTTTTGGGGACCACTTACCACCATCTTCTTTATTCTTTTAATGGGGCCATGTAGCTTCAAAATTCTAAGTTTATTTCTTCCAGAAGCAATGTCCAAAACAAAATATTAGTGACACAGATACTTCAGCCAGTTCCAACCAGAATGTTGGACTCATCTTCCCGCAACCTCAATAGAATAGCCAGAAAGGTTTACACTCTGTCAGGCAGGGGTTATTGCCCTAACCAGCAGGAAGTAACTAGAGAAGAATGATCATTGCCCCTCAGCAACCCCTTAAGAATAAGAGTGTAGACTCTCTGAGGGGGAAGTTGAGGCAGTTTACCCAGTTTACCCAGGAGAAGTCGAGCCACAACATGGCCGACAGACAACATGACTGCAAGTCCTTGCTGAGACCTTGAGTTTAAACTTGAGGTCCCAGTTTCTCTTTCCAGGACCTCTCGTTGGCCCAGGGTATTCCAAATAGGCCTCACCATTGGCCCCCACCATTGAAAGAATAGCTAATAACAGCTGGGGCCCCTCCCCTTAGCATTAGCAAGAGGGAGGAATATAAAAGTTTAAAAGGTACCCACCCAAGGCAGAGCTTGCACTCTCTACCTAGAGAAGCCCTCACCAAATCTCAGTGTGTATTTCCTTCCTTCTCTCCCATTTGTCAGCAAGCTCGGTTCCTTCCCCCATGTCCCAATAATTTTTTTTTACTGGCCTAACTAAACTGGTGGGTACTTAAATTCTTTTTTGCAACATAGCCAAGAACCTAGAGGAATCCAACACTTCCCCATCTTCATAATGACCTAAGAGCTAGGTATCATCCTAGATTTAACAAGGATTCAGTGGGTTGAGGAAAGAGTAAATTCAGAGAAAAATGGGTAGAGTTTTATTAGAAGACACTTCCACTTCAATTCTCAGGAGGTGACTGGGGAATAGAGATGGGAAGACAATCAAATGACAATAGAAGTTTGGGTATTTATGGGCAAAGGGGATCTTCTGGAGGGATACATGAAAACTTTCAGAGTCCTACAACATCCCAGTATTATATGTCATCAAAATACAAAAATTATGGACCTTTTCAATTTTCCCTGGACTCAGAAAGGAGAAGCTCAAGAGAATTTATTCAGAAATTAACAGAAAGAACTACAAGAGAGAGTGAGCCAGTCAGCCATAACACTTGTATACTAGACAAGTAAATATTTTAGCTGGAAATCAGCATAGTCTGAGGACTAGAAATGGATGCAGATACCTAAACTGATAGTGACAAGAATAAATAACCAGAGGATCAGAAAGGATTGAACATCTCAGGGGACAGGAGCATAGACAGAGCTCAATGTGTAACCTGACGCCCACCCTCAATGCCATATCAGGCCACATCTACAAATTTAGAGGAAACCAAGGAAAGGTGGAGGTGGGGTTGGACAAATCCTAAATTGATGGTGTTTGTGAAACAATTTTTAATCTTGAAATGTCTGAGTATATTTGGAATGAGCTAAAAGATTAGATTTTCTTGGAGGCTACAAATAAAAACTAGGTAGTTAGATTTTTACATTCATAGGTAGGAAGTTGGAAACATTGGATCTGTGTTCTCACTATTCTTTTTCTAAACACAATTTAGCATGCTAATGTTCCAGATTAAGTTGCCTCTGTGCAGCTGCCTAGCCTGGAGCATAGCTGTATCCTGACAATTAACTCCTAGGAATTTAGATATAACTGAGCCAACACAGAGAATCCGGAGAGAAGGTGGAAGGGGAGTTTTTTGTTACTTTACATGGGTTCCCATTAGTCCAGAAGTTAGTAGATAAAATCATGGCAGTATTCTATTATTGAAGGGATGGAAAAATTAGTGCTTTGTTCATGTTTATCGCAGCACCTAGAACAATGCTTGCATATATCAGACTCTCTAAAATGTATGTTGAGTGAATAGACAATAATTCATGTTTTATGTCACAGCAAAATTATTTATAATCAACCCACATTCCACAACTTCACAGTGTTTTTTTAAAAAATAAATTATTTGGATAATAGCCCTTTCTGCAGTTCAGCAATCATATTTTTCTTCATGTCTATACACAGTAATATACCCAGCATAGTGTTCCCATTGTTGAACCACTTTCCTCACCTCTCAGAATGAAGAAGAGTGAAGTTAAGCTTAACTCACTGACAATAGACTCTTCATATACATGAGATTTCAATGTTTGTCTGGTAGTTTATGTTAAGAGCATCTTTGTGTGTGTAGATATAGAAGTAAATACATCTGACTGAAGGTGACTTCTCTTGAAAATTGACATTCTCTGTTCAATTAATCATCTCTACAGAACTTCAATTTGAAAATGTAATATTCACTATTATTTGGCATCTGTGTTTCCTCCCTCTAAACTTTCTAACAAAAATAATGTCCCCAAAACGCTATTAAAGTATTACCCCAAAATTATCTTGTCATAATGTTTTTGCTCATGTTTGTTAGTGATTTCCTTGATTGAAACTGCATAATTTTAAACCCTTTTAGCTTAACTGGAATGCTCGTGTTACAAGTTATTAAAGTCGGCTGGTTATAGGAGTTTAATAGAAGTCTCATTTATATCTTTTATTGCTAGTTGTACGGTTGTTCTGGGTGTTGATAATCCCTCACACTGACATAGTCCATGAGATTGGCAATGTACTCAATTGTTTCTTGAATAAATTTAAAGTTGCTTTTTTAAAATTTTTTGTTATTTTGTACTAAGTTTTAGCAAAGTCTATTCCCTCTTTTATATCTTCCCTCTTATGTATTGGATGCTTAAGTAAGCACATTTTTATATACTTTAATATATACATATAATTTGTACATTTTCTTTGTGTCATTTCATTGGAAGTTTTTGCTGTATATGAGTCACTAAGCTATAAAGTAGGTCTTTTTTTTTTTCAAATTCTCTTAAGATTTTATCTTCAGAATTTTTCTCAAGACACTTATTTTTCCCTTATTTCTCAGGCTATAAATAAAGGGATTTTGTAAGGGAATTACTATTGTAAACAAAATATGTGGAGGAGGGGTGGGGTATATGAAAATTCCCCATATTTTTAATGTAACATTTATGTACTCTAAAGCTTCTTTAAAAATAAAAAAAATTATGAAAAAAAAAATAGCAGCTGGTATATCTTTATCCCCCTCTTCAAGCAAATTTGTTTGAGTATACATGAAGAAAAGTGATCCATAGATAATGAGACAGACACAAAGTGAGAGGCACAGGTAGAAAAGGGTTTCACTCTTCCTTCTCCTTGCCTTCTGCCTGGTTAGTTTGTACTAAGCTGATAGAATTAGTAGGCAATCAAAAGCCCCATTTCTGAAAATGCCCTCTATTACTTGCAAATATATACTCAGACCTACCTAAATTTATAAATTATTGAATACAATGCTATATCCAGTATTTCTGATAAAATAGCATGTGGAGTTTGTAAATATGAGCTGTGATTAATTTTGAAGCTCCCTTTTTCTTCCTGAGTCATAAACTTTATTTTTTTAGGACTTATCACTTTTTCTGAACTTTTGTCACTAAACAGTACGTTTGTTCTCAGGAATATAATCTTTCAAGAAGCAGAGTTTTATCTTTATGAATCTATTGGAATTAATGTGTAAGGCAGAGAACCACAAAGCCTTATTAATGTGCAGGTCCAGAGCCATAGGTGGGGCGCATTCATGAGCTAAGTGACTCACTCTGGTGTCAATTAGAAGTATTTCTTGGAAAAATTGTCAATTAATACCTGTAACTTTGGAAGTTCCTGGCAAATAGCTAATGTAGAAAAGCTAAAATGCTCACATAAAAAACGAGCACGATGTTTCAAAATAAGTTAGTCTGGGTGATATTATGAAACTATTGTGCAAAGTACATGAAGTTTTGTGTGGACCCACATCCAAGTAAACATTATGAAAAACTTGATTCTTCACACTTTGCTCCAGGAACACCTTGACCGTCAGCTTCTGGTGAAAAGGTGGAGCCATAGCTAATTGTCAGGACTTAAACTTTTTCAGCAAAAGTAAAGAAGAAACAATTTGAAAATTGTCCATCATTATCCAAAAACTATTTCTTAATTATTCTTCTCAAGGCACGTATAACCTCTTTGTTTCTCAGGCTATAAATAAAAGGATTTAGTAGGGGAATTATTATCATGTAAAATAAAGAGTACATTTTGTCATGATCTTCAGCTGGGCCAGACCCAGGACACACATACATGAAGAAGAGAGTGCCATAGAACAAAGAGACAGAGAGCAGGTGGGCACTGCATGTAGAGAAGGTTTTGCTTCTGCCCTTTTCAGAATTCTTTTTCAGGATGGCAGAGAGGACTTGGCTATAAGAGATTATGATGATCATAAAAGTGAAGACTTGTATAAAGGCCGAAAAAATTAAAACCAGGAGTGTATTAGTGCAAGATATTTTAAACAGTTGTAAAATTTCACAGTAGAAATAATGTATTATATTGGACCTACAAAATGTCAATCTAAATAACAAACCCACATGAATCATTGAATGCATAAACCCAGTAACATATGAAATACCTATAAACTGAGTACAGAGGCTATTGGACATCGCCACTGGATAAAGCAAGGGGTTACATATGGCTGCATAGCGGTCATAGGCCATCACTACTAGAAGGAAGCATTCTGTAGTTGCACTGGAACCAATAAAATAAAATTGGGCCATGCACCCACAGAGGGATATCACATGGTTGTAGGATAAAAATTTAATAAGTATCTTGGGGGTCACAGAGGTTGAAGTACATGCATCTGCAAAGGCCACACTGCCTAGGAATAAGTACATGGGGGTGTGAAGATGGGGATCCTTCCAGATGAGAGCAATCAGTCCAAGGTTCCCCACCATGGTGATGAGGTAGATCACCAAGAACACCAGGAACAAGGGGACCTGCAGCTCTGGATGATCTGTAAGCCCTGTGAGAACAAATTCAGTCACAAGTGTCTTATTTTCCTCCTCCATATCTACCCAGGTCAATCACTAAAATGAAAGAATAAGTGAGGAACACAATCACAAAAGAATCATTAAAAAGTGGTATTTTTGTGACTAACATATTCATAAGAGGCTTATCTTATTTAATCAATGGTTTTTCACTTTTAACTTCTTTTGCCTAGTTACATATACACAAAATTCTCTAAGTTTTCTAATGCTAATTTACCTGGATGTATAAATTTAAAACAATTTCTTTTTAATCTTTCAACATGATCTTTGTGTAACTACATACACTCTCTTAAAATTCATATGAAAGAAAAAAAGTTTGAGAAGACCAAGAAAATTACAGATAATAAGAATAGTGAAGAGTACCTTAATTGACTCTGAACTACAGTAAAGCTATTAACAAAATATTAAGATACTGGCATAACAGTAGACAAGGGAATCAGTGAAAAAGAATAGAGTGCTCAGAAATAAATTACAGTATATGTGGGAGTGTATCACAAGACAAATATGATATTTCAAATCAGTAAGGCAAGAGTGATTGATTTAATGAATTGTGCTGCTACTGTTGGCTAATTGCTTGGAAATAAAGTTGGTCCCCTTCTTCAAACCATAGATATTTTCTAAGGTGTTTACGAGGCAATAAGCTAGCAAAGGAATTAGAGAAATCCTTATGCAAGAGAAGAAAACCAATATTTTAAAAGTTACTATATAATTTTAATGCATAGCAAAAGAATACCTAAACAAAGCCAAAGGACATTTAGTAGGTTGATAAATATATTTTACCATCTATATGAAAGATGTAGGTTAATATTTGTTAAATAAAAATAAATGTTTAAAATAGTTGAGAAAAAACTAAACAATTTAAAAGAAAAATTAGTTAAGGATATGAATAGGCATGTTTTCAGAAAGATATATCAAAATTGCCAATAAATATTTTGAAAAATTCAGAACTCTCTATATGTCAAAGATGATACACATGAACACACACACATACACACACATACCTCCCTATTCATGTATCAGAGTAGCAGAAGTTAAAGTGAATAAAAATACCCACTGCTGACTGAGATGAGTGAAGGGCTACTTTTCTATATTACTCATAGAAATGTGAATATGCAACAGCCTTTTTGTATACTATCCCATTACTTAAAACAAAAGCATATACTCTTTGATCTACCAATTTTACTTTTATATATACTCTAGAAATAATAGCACCAAAACACAAAGATAAATATGCAAATATATCCAATGCATCATAGTTGAAGGCGGCAAAACTCAGACACATCAGCAGTGAATGATTGAATAAATCATAGTACCTTCATAATATAGAATATAATTCTGCCATGAAAATAAGAACTATACCAATTGAACTGGGAATTTTCACAATGAATATTTATCTGAGAAGGATAAGATGTAGAGAAGTGTAAATAAAATGATCTCATTACTTTAAAACAAGCAATGCATTTTTTTAACTTTTTATTCTAATAACATATATGCAGCTAAAAAAATTTCCCATTTTAATCACTTTCAAGTGTACAATTCAGTGGTGTTAATTACATTGTGCTGCCATCACCAGTATCCATTACCCCAACTTTATCAATTATTATTTTTTTTGCTCCTTTGTGTCCTCACAGGCTCTGATATCAGCATCTGCATTTTTGTCCTCGAACAAAAGGTATGAAGATAGATGGCCAACCATCTATGTTATGTGATCACAGAGACACCACCCATCTGAGTCTGCCTCAAATCCCATTACTGAATCTGAGTTAAGATAATGTTCTTTTTTTTTTTTTTATCTCTCATTTATGTGAAGAAAACATGTATAAAAAACACCAACAATTTTTTGTTTGTTTGTTTAATGGGAGGAATGGGAGACGTGAAGAAGAGGTGAAGAGGGATAAATCAAAATAAGAGTTCCATGAGAAAAATAATCTATGTTATGATCTCTTTCGCATATATATGGAGATATGTAAAAAAAAAAAATAGTCTCCAATATGTTAATAGTGGAGAAAAGAAACAAGAACAATTAAATCATATTATTGCCTTTTAAAAGACATGCTTTGTAACTAAGATTTCCCATGTAAATTTAATCATTTGAATTTTTTTACATAAATATCAGTAAAATGCAGAAATATTCCTCAGGGACTTTAGCATATTCTTTTGAATATTATCAATGGGAGAAGACTATTGACCACTGAGAATAGATGTGGTTCCTTTTTTAATACTCAAACATTATCTATAATTGTGTAAGGTAAGGATTCAAGTAGAATATGTGTATTTTAGAGTTTTTGTCATTTCAGTAATTTTCTTATTGAATTTATTCAAACATACTTTATAGTTCTTGTCACTGTTTTGAGTATTACATTTCATATTTGCATAAAGTAATGAGATCAATTTTGTGCCATAATTTATAAGTAGTCTCTGAAATAAGCCCCCAAAAGGAGTTTTCTGGTGAAAATAGAGACTTCTAGATTACCTTGAAAAGGAAAACAAATACATTTAGGTATATAGATTGCTATTGTGCTGGGAAAAAAAAATACTTACATAATTTTATAGTCACACTTCTCAATACTTACGGAGCATAAAAATTTTTATTGTAAAAATATATTTTAAAAACTAAGTTTGTCTAATTTAAAAACATAAATAAAAGCTCTTTTTCTTACAATGGATGGGTGATCAGTATAAGAGAAGTTTGTGAAATGTTCTTCTATCTTCACTATAAATAAGAATTAATGTGATTTAGAATTTTTACTTTGAAATATATACCCACAGGGAGCCCTAGCATGTACAACACACGCAAAAATATTAACTGATTATAAGAACCTTAAGAGAACTCCATGAGTAAACTGGCCCAACTTTCTTTATAAACCCAATAACCAAATAATCAACTTTTCTACTCTAGTTCCTGCAGTGTATAATTTAGCCAAGAACTAGTAACCTTTGTGATTTTTTTTAAGAGTTATGTTATATATAACAAAAAGAGGCTATAGAAGATACCTTGAATGACTTTAGCCCATATTCTCATGAGTCTGTGAAGTTAAAGGTTTTTAATGCAATCCATAACAAACCTTAAGCAAGAATTATTCCCAATCTGAAAAATTACAAATAAATTAGGTTTTAAATGCATAGATTACGTTTCAATTAAGAAAACTCTGAAAATGTTGAATTAGTCATCATTATTACTTAATTTTTTCATTTTCTTCATTCTTCAACTAATCAAAGTTTATTATTTCAAAACTTCCCAATTAATGTTCTACTTACACAATACAAACTCAGACCGAAATGCATATGTTTAGATAGGCATTTACTTCTGTCTGTCCATATTTTGGTTTCTAAAATTTTTTAAAAGCTTGCATAGGATATTAATTTCTTACTTAGATATTTTATCTCATAGACAAATTAAAATGCTGTAATAATGGAAATTATGAAAATATATGCACTCTTACCTAGTTCCTGTAAAACATTGAGAAACTGGAAATGTGCTCATTTTCTTAAAGTAACATGAAAAGTGCAGAAATGATGCATTTTACTTGTGAATTGATTTTCCTTGAAAATTCCAAACTGGGGTATGATAGCATTTCTTTCTTCTATTTTCAAACCCACTCTATAAAAAAATTTTTTGAAATTCCCTTTATGTTTCCAAAGAATTCCCAGTTGAGTGAAGTCAAAGTTGTTCTACTGGGTATTGTGAGCTAATCACGAAATCACCCAGGCACAAGTAGTTATAACAATTAAGACTATACATTTTGTCCTCAGGGTTCACTGTAAGGGCTTATTGATAAAATATCACTGAACAGGATTTAGAATAATTTTTTTTCCTCTTATTTATCTTAATGGTACCACTACCCAACAACCTACTTGACTTGTCCATTTGGACACTCTAAAGATACCTTAGAATTAACATGTCCAAATCTAAAATCAGATCTTTCTCTGTCTCACCTCCAAACCTGGTGTTCTTCCTTTGTTTCCTGTCTTGGGAAATGGGGTCACCAAGCAGTCAGTTATACAAGCCATAAACCAGACGGATATCTTTGACACTAACCTCTCCCTTGACACAATTGTTTCCACCATTGCCTAGTCCTCTAGATTTCATCTGCTAAACATGTCTTAAATCCAACTATTTCTCTCTATTTTCACATTTTCCCCCAAATCCAAATAGATTCATCTCTTGCCTGTATTAATTAAATAACCTCCTAATACACTATGTGCATCTACTAACACACTCATCCAATCCATTCTCCACATTGACACCAAGCTAATCTTTATAAAATGAACACAATTTGGCCACCACTTCTTACACACACACAGCAATTTCCACTTAAAACTTACAAATTATTTCTCATTGCACATAGAGTAACAACTAAAATTCTTAAGTCTAAATATCCATACTGAAAAACAGATGCAATGTGCAATTGTACACAGTTGAGTATATCTTTTGGAATTGTATGAGTATATTACATATAACAACACTAGCTGCATTAACAGGTAATTCCCAATATCTCAGTAGACTAACACAATAGAAGTTTAGTTCTCCTTCATAAAAAGTAGAAAACAGGTGTTCTTGATGGGAAAACGGTTCTACTTCAATTGGTGACTCAGAGCCCAATACTCCTTCCATTTTGTCACAAGCATTTTCCACATGTGACTTTCTTCAGTGTTTGCTATTCTCATCTGGATCAAGCTGTAAATGGAAAAGTTCACAGAGGATCCTGAATATGAAGTACTTATGAACCAAAACTGTAAGTGATGCATATCACTTTTGCTCCTAAATTCACTCCTATGACCAAAGCTAATTGAAAAGTGAAGTTTTGTGTCCAGGAAGAAAAGAAAATGGATTTAATGATCATCTAATAGTTTCTTCTACTGCACTTCTCTGATTATCATTGACCTGTTTTACCCTCCTTATCACAAATAGAATCCACTCAGCTTCTCCCCGAGGAAGTAAAACCCAATTTTCATACAGTCACTTTCTCAACAAATTCCTTGGATCTCTAAATGCTTCCCTATTCTCTCCATTAAATCCAGGTATGGTTGTTCTTGATCTAGCTACCAAGAATTTTCAAATATATTATTTTGGCACATGTTACATTACACATTCCAAGTTTTATAGGATGTATTTGCTATTCTAGAAAGGACAAGAACTTTACAAATGTATCCGGAGTACTCATCAGGTCCAATTAACATGATACCATCAATTTAATGGAACAGACTGCTGCTCCGATAAATGTCCAAAGCATCAAGGTTCGACCATCAATGTATACTGTTGCCCATTTCAGATAAATGTGAAATGCTTCTGATATTCATTCATGTTGATTATTAAAAAGAATGTTTTGAAGGGATTGTGAGAACATGGCCGACGTGTTAGACACATCATTCTTAGCTCAAACTAAAACAACAAAGAAAAACCCAGAGGAGGCCATGGGGAACTGCTTTGGGGCACAGCAAACCAGGACACTGCTTACCAACTCCCAGGAGAGTGAAAGTCAGAGACACAAAGAAGCCAAAACAAGTAATCATGAGTTATTAAACTTCCCAGGTGCGGGGAAGGGCTCCCCGCCCCCACCCCTGAGATATTAAGTGAGGGTAAAACTCCTGGTGAATTGTATCTAACTGTGAGTAGAGCAGACATCTACCTTCACGGGAAGGTGCTCTGAGTCATCTAAGAGGGTACTGGAGAGATAGGGAAACCAGGAATAATCAGGGGTTGCTTACCTCGGTGGCTGGAAGAGCCACACATACCTGGCCCTCAAGGTGGACAAACTAGGTGCAGACCTTAGCCCCCTTCTCCTAAAGGGAGCAGGTAGAGACAGGAGGCAATCAGCAACACTCCAGCTGATAGCAGGGGATCTAACCTGCCCAAGGAAAAAGGAAAAGAAGTAGATACCCTTCTGAAAGGCTAATGAACCCAAGGGCTCAGAATAGCTCAGTGGAAGAATTCTTGCGTAGCATATATGAGGTCCCTGGTTCAATTCCTGGGTATTCTTTGAGAAGAGATTCACCAGGTTACCAGGCATCCAGCTGAAACTTTATGACAGGGAACATATAGACATTTCCTTTGTATTAGCTTTTCTTGGATCTCTCTCTTTTTTTTTAAGGTTCATTTTCTTTTATTTCCCTTATTTACTCACTAAAACCCGGTCCAAAACCTGCAGAGGGCAGGCTGCAGGGTCAGTGGTTGAGGAACATAAGCAGCCTGAGAAGATCCTTAGGGGTCTAAGAAAGAAGGCTGTTTTTCTGTATTTATTATTTTTTTCTTCTGTCTCCTTTTATTTAAAAAAACAAGTTGCTGCTGTCTTGTTTCTTGCTTGTTTTGTATCCCCTCCCTTTCTTTGCTTGTTTCTTTTTCTTTTTCTTTTCTTTTATTCTTTTGGTTACTGATCTATTCCACCTGCACTATTTCTTTTCACTCCTTCATCTTTACATCTTTTGTTTTCCATTGTTGTTCTTTCATTCCACCTCTTTTATTTGGTCTCCAATTTTTCTTGTTTGTATTTCTCCCTCTCACCCTTTTTCTCTGTACACTTTCTCCTTTTTAATTTTTTCTTTCTCTCTTTTCTGTTTCCTTTTCCCCTCTTCTCACCATTCCAGCATTTTAATTCAGTCTATATATTTTTTCTCTATTCTGTTTCTTGTTTCATTGTTTCTACTCCACTTTCCTAATCTTATTCCTCTGTACTTCTTACTCATGTTAATTTTTGAATTTCCTAGGTCTTGTATGTTTGCTGTCCTACCTTTTACTATTACCATTACCATTATTCCTTTTGTCTTCCTAACTCTTTCCTTTTCTCTGGTCCTAATTTTTTTTTTTCTTTCAAAGGATGCATAGGCAGATCTCTCTCACAAAAAATGGCTGAGTGGGGAAAGATCCTGCCTGAGTGAGCTGTTTTGGGAACCATCAAGTAGGAGGCTTCATGGCATCAATCTGGAGGGAGCTGGATGAAGAGATAAATTCCTCAAGGTGCTGCTGGCTTGATTCTTGGTTACTGTGCTTCTTCTTCCTTGATTTCCCCTTTTCTGTGTATACCAATGCTATCTCTTTTCCTTCCCTCACCATTCTATCTTCTGCTTTCTGTTGTTGTTCTTACATTTCACCTCTCTTTGCTTAGTCCTCAATTTTTCTGTTTTTTTATTTCTACCTCATCTATCCTGTTTTCTTTATTAAATTTTTTTCTTTTTGTCTTTTTTTTTTCTCTTTCCCTCTCTCCTCATCATACTGGCCTTTTAATTCAGTCTATATATTTTTCTCTATTTGGTTTCCCATTTCACTGTTGGTACCCCACTTTTTTATTCCTATTACTCTACACTGCTTACATGAGTTATTCATTTTACAAGGTCTTAAATGGCTCCTCTTCTAAAAATTACTATTATTACACTCTTATCATTTCACTTTTCTTGCCTCTTTCACTTTCTCTGTCCCTAATTTTTCCCTCCAAGGGAACATAGACAACAGCAATGAAATAGAATTAGAAGAACAAAGTGTCAAAGAGAAAACAGCACACATACAAAAACAACAATTAAATAAAATCCTAGGGTAAAGAGAGAAGCTAATCAACTGAATGAACCCATCAAAATAAAAAGATGACCAGAATGCAACAAAAAAATTACAAACCATACTAAGAAACAGGAAGACATGGCCCAGTACAATGAACAAACTATAAACCAGGAAGAGGTGCAGAACATTGAACAACTAATCAAAGCTGTCCAAACAAATATCATGGACAAACTTAAAGAAGTGAAGGAAGTGATTAAGGATATTAAGAAGATACTGGGAGAAAATACTGAAGAGATTGAAACATACATAAAAAGCTAACAGATATGATGATGATGAATGGCACAATCCAAGAAATCAGAAAGATACTGGAAGCACATAACAGTATATTTGAACAGGCAGAGGAAAGAATTAGTGATATGGAAGACAGTACATCTGAAATCAAACAGATAATAGAACAGATAGATAAAAAGATAGAAAAAATCCAGCAGGGACTTAGGGATTTGAATGACAACACAAAAAACACAAACATAAGCATTATAGGCATCCCAGAGGGAGAAGAGAAGGGAAAGGGCACAGAAGGAGTGTTGGAAGAGATAATGGCTGAAAAGTTCCCAACCCTATTGAGGGAGATGGATGTACAAGTCCAGGAAACACAGCATACCCCAAACATAATAAATCCCAAAAGTCCTACTCCAAGACATATACTCATCAAACTGTTCAATGTTCAAGACAAAGAGAAAATACTGAAAGCAGCAAGAGAAAAAAGAACCATCACACACAAAAGAAGCTCAATAAAATTAAATGCTGATTTCTAATCTGAAACCATGGAGGCAAGAAGGCAATAGTATGACACAGTTAAGGTACTAAAAGAAAAAACTTTGAGCCACTGCCATAACTATATAAGGCTGATACCCCAAGAAAATCCTCACAGACTAAACTCACATCATTACAGAATTCTCTATCCAGCAAAGCTGGCATTCAAAAATGATGGAGAGTTCACACTGCCCACCTGCAGAAATTGGAAAAACAACAACAAACTAACTCCAAAGGAAGTAGAAATAAGGAAATAACAAAGATTGGAGCAGAACTAAATGAAATAGAAAATAAGAAAGCACTAGAAAAAATAAACAAAAGCAAAAGCTGGTTCTTCAAGAAGACCAATAAAATTGACAAAATCTTAGCCAGACAAACAAAGAAAAAAAGACAGCAGATGCAAATACAAAAAATAAGAAATGAGGAAAGGGATATCACCACTGACCACACAGAAATAAACAATACCATAAGAGGATACTTTGAAAAAATATATGCCATCAAGAATGATAATTTAGAGGAAAAAGACAAATTCCTAGAAACTCACAAGCACCCGACATTGACAAAAGAAGAAGTTGAAGAACTCAACATACAAATTACAAGTGAAGAGATAGACTCAGTCATCAAAAACCTCCCAACTAAGAAGAGCCCAGGACCAGACGGCATCACAAGTGAATTCTACCAAATATTTCAGAAAGAACTAACACCAATCCTGCTTAAACTCTTCCAAAAAATAGAAGTAGAAGTAACATTGCCTAACTCATTCTATGATACCCACATTACCCTAATACCAAAGCCAAACAAAGATGCCACAAGAAAGGAAAACTATAGACCAATCTCCCTAATGAACCTAGATGCTAAAATCCTCAATAAAATACTTGCTAATAACATTCAACAGCACATTAAACAAATTATACACCATGAACAAGTGGGTTTCATACCAGATATGCAAGGATGGTTCCGCATAAGAAAATCAATCAATGTAATACACCACATAAACAGATCAAAAGAAAAAAAATCACATGATCACCTCTATGGATGCAGAAAAAGCAGTCGACAAAATAGATAAAAATACTGCAACATATAGGAATAGAAGGAAACTTTCTGAACTTGATAAATGGTATATATGAAAAACCCACAGCTAACATCATCTTCAATGGTGAAATCCTAATAGCTTTCCCTCTAAGAACAGGAACAAGACAAGGATGTCCATAATCATCGCTCCTATTTAACATTGTGTTAGAAGTACTTGCTTGAGCACTGAGGCAAGAAAAAGATATAAAAGGCATCAAAATTGGAAAGGAAGAAATGAAAATTTCACTATTTGCAGATGACATGATCCTATACATAGAAAGCCCTGAGAAATCTACAACAAAGCTTCTAGAACCTATAAATGTGTTCAGTAAAGTCACAAGCTATAAGATCAATGCTCAAAAATCAGTAGCATTTCTGTTCAGCAATAATGAGCAATGTGAGGAGGAAATCAAGAAAAAAATACCATTTACATTAGTACCTAAAAGAATCAAATACCTAGGAATAAATTTTACTAAAGATGTAAAGGACTTATATACAGAAAACTACACAACACTGTTAAAGGAAATAAAAAAAGACTTAAATAAATGGAAGAATATTCCCTGTTCATGGATAGGAAGACTAAACATAATTAAAATGTCTATCCTACCCAAACTAATCTACAGATTTAATGCAATCCCAATAAAAATCAACACAGCATTTTTTTAGTGAATTGGAAAGCTAACTACAAAATTTATTTGGAAGGGTAAGAGACCCTGAATAGCCCAAGACATATTGAAAAAGAAAAATGAAATTGGAGGAATCACACTACCTGACTTTTAAAAAACTACAAAGCTACAGTGGTCAAAACTACACGGCATTGGCACAAAGATAGACATACTGACCAACTGAAAAAAATTGATAGTCCTGATATAGATCCTTGCATATACAGTCATCTGATATTCAACAAGGCCACCAAGCCCAATCAACTGAAAGAGAATGGCCTCTTCAATAAATGGTGCTTGAACCATTCAAGAACTGGATATCCATACCCAAAAGATTGAGAGAGGAACACCATATCACACCTTATACAAAAATCAACTGAAGGTAGATCAAAGGACTAAATATAAAAGCCAAGACCATTAAGTCCCTGGAAAATAATGTAGGGAAGCATCTATAGGACCTTATAATAGGAAATGGTTTCATTAACCTCACACCCAAAGTACAAGCAGTGAAAGAAAAAAATAGATAACTAGGACCTCCTCAAAATTATAAACTTTTGCACCTCAAAGGACATTATCAAGAAAGCATAAAGGCAGCCTACCCAATGGGAGAAAATATTTGGCAACCATATATCTCATATCCTGCATATATAAAGAAATACCCTACACCTCTAAAATAAAAAGACAAACAACCCATTTGAAAAATGGGCAAGCAACCTGAAAAAACACTTCCCCCAGGAAGAAATACAAATGTCTAAAAAGCACATGAAAAGATGCTCAACACCACTAGCTATTGGGGAAATGCAAATCAAAACTACAATGAAATACCATCTTACACCCATTAGACTGGTGGGTATTAAAAAAGCAGAGGACTATAAGTGTTGGAGAGGTTGTGGAGGAACAGGAACCCTCATCCACTGCTGGTGGAAATGAGAATGGTCCAGCCATTGTGGAGGACAGTTTGGCAGTTTTTCAAAAAATTCACTATAGAATTGCCATATGATCCAGGAATTCCATTGCTGGGTATATACCCAGAAGAACTGAAAGCAAAGACACGAACAGATATATGCACACCAATGTTCATAGTGGCATTATTCACTATTGCCAAAAGTTGGAATCAATCCAAGTACTCATCAACAGATGAATGGATAAACAAAATATGGTACATACATACAATGGAATATTACTCAGCTGTAAGAAGAAATACAGTGCTAACACATGGGATAATATGGATGAATCTTGAGGACCTTATGTTGAGTGAAGCAAGCCAGGCATTGAAGGACAAATATTACATGACCTCACTGATATGAATTAAGAAAATTGAGCAGATTTAGAGAGCTATTGTCTGGAAGATAGATTTATGGGAATTAGAAAGAGAGAAGAAGGTTGTGACCCAACACCCATATGGACATAATCTATGGTAAGGTGAATTTTGTAGTTGCGTATTGAAGGGATATGACAGGAGGATAGTGATATTATTAAGTTTTGTGGTGCAGGTTTGACAGGTAGCTAGATTGAGGAGGGTGGATTGGGAGGTCCAGGGAACTGGGGGGAGGGTTGGGAGGGGGACCAGGTGAACACTGGGCATTTGCAGGTATGTGGTTAAAAGTACAAAGTTGGGAATGCTTTTATGGCAATATGACAAGGAAGGGTTACTGGTTTAGGGTGTTGGATGGGGGGCATTCAGGACAGGGCACACCTGGAGCAGGCTTCTATGGAGTGTTTGAGTGATCATTTTGTCATAATATGTTATATCAGTGGGTGGAGACTCACATAATGAGTGGGAAGGAGTTGGACTCCCATCTTCGGGAGAACCTATTTGTTCACAAATAGAGAAGCAGGAGTCTCTCGAGAGCATGGGCAGCTCCTAATAGGGGAGTACAAACCCGTGTGTCAAGACCTCAGTGTTGTTGCATGTAACTATGAATCTTGTCATCCACGGAGTGATGCCAGGGGGTCACCGTGGGCCACTAGAGGAGGGGGAGGGAGGAATAGAATAGATCAAACAGGGGATATTTAGTGAGCAATGAAAGTGTTCTACATGATCTTACAATGATGGACACAGACCATGTTAAATATCATCAAAATTTATAAAAGTGTACGGTCTAAAATGTAAACAATAATGTAAACCATTGACCATGTTTAGTAGCTATGTTTCACTATTTGTATATCAGTTATAACAAAGGTACCTTCCACATATAAAAAGGTATTAATATGGGAAGGAGAAAAAGAGGAGGATATTGGCTATTTGAGAGTACCCTGTATTCTGTATGTGACTTTACTGTGACCTAAACCTTCTTTGAAAACAAAATGAAAAACAGTTAGACACTGGGGAATAAATGGAAGAAAATGCCACTGTACAGACAGGACAAAAGATATTACAGTGATAAAAGACAAAATGTACAAAAAATTTTCATTATATTTTTCATTATTTTTTTAATATCCCAATCTTTTAATTTTGTTTTATTTTTAGATTTTTATTTATTTTATTTCTTACATTTAAACTCATCATTATTATTTCATTTTCCTATTAATTATATTTGGCTATTTTAATGTCTTCATTTTTAATATTAAAAAATTTAATATTGAAATTATTAATTTTTAATATT
>JAQZBX010043874.1:0-21531 GCA_029593785.1 Cabassous unicinctus
TGATATTCTTAACTACCCTCATATGGCAATTTTGTTGGTGTAACATCATGATTCCAGACATTGGTCAGGGTCTCAGGCAGCCAGGGCTACTGTGACAAATACCACACACTGTTTGGCTTAAACAGCAGGAACTTATCGTTGCCCAATTTGGAGGCTAGAAGTCCACCATCAAGGTGTCAGCAGGCCACGCGTTCTCCACAGTCTGCAGCATTGGGGTGGTGGCCTGTGGGCTGCCCATATCTCAGTCTTTGCCCCTGTCACAGGGCCACCTGTCTTCTTCTGTCTCCTACTTTCCTCTGCTTCTAGGGACTCAAGCCGTATTGGATGAAGGCCCACCCTGATTCAGTTTGGCCTCAACTTCACTAATCACATCTTCAAAGGTCCTATTCACTGATGAGTTCACATCCACAGGACCAAGGGTTAGGACTTGAACGTGTCTTTGTGGGGGACGTGATTTGATGCATTAACAGTAGGCTGCTTGGTTTACCTTTCTTGGCTCAGTCTCTGGTCCCTCCACTGTCCCCCCAATCATCCCTGATGCTCTCCTATTTCCTCTTTATCCCCCAGCTCAGAAAACTCCCCAGCACCCTCCCATTTACCCACCCCACCCCCCCACACACACACAAAATGCTGAGCAGGGACCTGGCAGAGGAGAAGCCTCAGAATATGTCGAGAGCTAGCATGCCCAGATTGGCAGGAAGAAGGTGGAAACTGCTTTAGTTTAGTTCCCAGCCAAGTCGGAGGTACTGCCCAGAGGTGGTGTCCCTGACCACTGCAACAGAGAGGCCTGTGGGACACCAGAAGGGGCAGCTCCCAGCTTCTGGATGGAGGGTCTGAAGTCAAAGGAAGCAGCAAAGTCCGGAGGGGCAGAGAGATATTTTGTAACGTTTTATATGAAGTGTTATTTTTCTCATTTTATGAATTTTGTGCACTTAACATAGAAAATGCCAACTCTGACACTGGTGTCCCTGTGTTACCGGAAATAAAAATGACAATACTGTACTTGTCCTCTTGCTCTGCCATTGCCATCACTTGGTCACTGTAACCTTGAATAGCTGAGATGGCCCTGGAATATCAGCTTGCTTGTGCCAGAGGAGCTGCCTCCTTCAGGTGTATATGAACCAGGAGGCAAAATCAATGGGGCCTGTGTACTAGAGAGCTAGGGAACCAGAGATGTAGCAAGGTTATAGGATACAAGGTCTGTATATAAAAATCATTTGTATATCTAGATACTAGCAATGTAATGAAATTTAAAAAAATACCGTTTACAAAAGCAACAAAAGAAAAAGAAAATGCTAACAGATCAATTTAATGAAAAATGTATAAGAACCATGTACTGAAAACCTCAAAATATCTTTGAGAGAAATAAAAGAAGAACTAAATAAATGGAGATATATAATGTGACTTTGGGTTGTTAAAATGAATATTAAGGTGACAATTGTCCCAAAATTGTGCTATAGATTCAACACAATCCCAGTCAAGTTCCCAGCAAATTTTTTTGCTAAAAATTGACAAGCTGGCTCTAAAATGTATCTGGAGATGCAAAGACCTAAAATAGTCAAAACAATCTTGAAAAAAAAGAACAAACTCAGAGGACCTACACTACCTGATTTCAAGACTTTCAAGACTTACTATAAAGCTACTGTAGCAGTTTGGCATTATTTATGAATTCCAAAAATAGATACTGGATTATGTTTGTAAACTGGTCTGTTCCTCTGGGTATATTAGATTGTATTAACTTCGGAGGTTTCACTTTTGCTTGATTAATTGGGCCACGTCAGTAGGACTCACAGAGAAAACTACACGGCAGAGGAGTTAGTTGGAGTTTTTTGCTGCTGGAACCCCAGGAAGTAAACACACAGGAGAAGTAAACATACAGAGGAATAGAGACAGCTTCATAGATATGGCAGAGGCCCCGGGAAGAGAGAGAGCCTGAGAGTCTACAGCTGACCTTGTGGAGAGAACATAGCAGCTGAGCCCAGAGAGAAATGAGCCCCAGAAAGAGAGAGACAAAGCCTGAAGGAACTGGGACCATGGAGCCTTAGGAGGAAGAGGGAGGCTGAACCCTCACAGAGACTGGCAGCCATCTTGTTCCAACACATGGCAACAGACTTTGGTGAGGCAAGTAACATGCTTTATGGCTTGGTAACTGTAAGCTTCTACCCTCAAATAAATACCCTTTATAAAACCCAACAGATTTCTGGTATTTTGCATCAGCACCCCTTTGGCTGACTAATACAGCTACAGTAATCAAAATAGTGTGGTATTGCCATAAGAATTACTATACTGATCAGTGGAATAGAATATAGAGTCTAGAAATTGACCCCCAACATGTATTGTTAATTGATTTTCAAAGTGGTGCAGGGATAAATCAATGGGGCTATAATAGATTAAATAGTCTTTTAATAAATAATAACTGGATATATGTATGGAAATAAAAATGAAACTTGACCCCTAATCCAAACCAATATGAAAATTAATTCATGCTGAATTTGTGGATAAGCCCTTCAAAAACGTTCAAAGAAAGAAAGAAAAAAAAACAAATAATGTCATCATCCCAATTTCTTAGTTGTTATATAAGTATTAATGAAATGTCTTATGAATATCCTATTTAAAGGAATAGCATGTGGCAAAGGAAGAAGACATAGAAAAAAACATTATTCCAGGATGTATGGCTGTACAACATTTGATTTTAAAATCAAGTAATCAGGGAAGTGGCTATGGCTCAATTGGTTGGGCTCCCATTTACCATATGGGAGGCCCTGGGTTCGATTCCCAGGGCCTCCTGTTGAAGGCAAACCAGTCCGCCCAGCATGGTGAGCTGATAGCCCACCTGGTGCGGTGAGCTGGCACAACAAGATGACCAAGATGACACAGCAAAGAGAGACAAGCAGACACAGAAAAACGCAAAGCAAATGGACACAGCGAGCGCAAGCAGCAAGGGGGGGGGTGGTAAAAAAAAAAAGTATTAAAAAAATCAAGTAATCAAGTAAAAAATACTTCTAAGTGGTAGTACAATAGTTTATCCAATCTGTGCCATTGATAGCCATCAGACATTTAAAAGAACCCTTAGAATTTTTGAAATAAACTTGATGTGAGCACTGATAGTACAAGTTGTCCAAACCTGTAATTTAATGTCTGATATGCACATCCAGACTATTTTATGGAGAAGTTGTTCATAACATATTTCTTGAGTGACTAGTATATGCTAGGCAATATTCCAGGTGCTGTATATATAGCAGTGAACAAAATAGGCCTATGTTCATGGTGTTCACATCTTAGTTTTGTCTAAAATTAACCTCAAACACCAAAGACAACTTCCAGTCAAATGAGATTGTGGTGTAAGATACTCCAGGGTTCCGCTCCCCCACAGAATCTTTGAACAATTAACAAAAACTGGCAGAGCCATCTTCCTCAGAGGTCTGGGAAAGAGTTAAAGGGTTGCAATAAAGAGTGAGTGCTGAATCAAGAAAACTCAATTTAAGAGCAGTAGAAGATGCTCATGGCACATTTGTTGGCTCTTCCCCCACACCCTGGCCAGTTCAGTATAGAGCCAATCAGCACTCTCACTCTGGGTCCCTGGCCCTGTTCCAGAAGGAGCAGAGTAACCCCTATGGACATACTGGGGTGTCTGGTTGTTGGTGCCAATCTAGTGGGTAGCATACTAAAGGATGAACCAGGACACTAGTCTCTGGCTTGCATTCCCAGAACTTGCCCTGCAGGCAGAAACAGCTTGCACTTGAAGGGAACTAATGTAGTGTGAGAATTAATCAAACAGAGGCAGCTTGGGGCAAAGAACTACCAGTTTTAATACATGCAATTGAGTACCTGGGAGGAAGGGAGAGTCCATTTCAAAGGGAGGAGAGGGGGCATTCCAATCCCTGTAAATGGGGGAATTCCTAAGGCCACCAGTACATGACAAGGACAAGACTCATGCCAGAAAAGACAAAGAGGATCCTGTGCTTTTGGTTTAAACTGATTTTGGTAGGAGGGCTACACTCTGAAGGAAAGCACCAGCCAATACAGAGGCCAATATGCAAAGACTGTGAAAGACATTTTTTGCTTTGATTTCTTTGTTTTTCTTAGCAACTGGAACTCAAGGAAATCTGTCATAATATTACCTGGATACAAACTTAAGGAATAGACAGCTCAGGAGCTAAATTCCAGAGTTAACGCATTAAAATGCACATTGTACAACAAAAGATTATAAGACAAACAAAGAAACAGGAAATGATGACCCATTCAAAGGAACAAGATAAAACTTCAGAAACCATCAAGGAAGAAGACCAGACTTTGGACATAGCAGATAAAGACACTAAAAAAACAAATGATTGCAAATATTCTCATTAACCTGATTTTGTGATAATCAGGGTAGGCTAAACATTCGCTATATTAGAAACCATGCATGTATCCCCAGACCTAGTTTTTCTCCCTAGGTCTGGTTTTTAGAATGCTGGTGATAAACTAAGCCTGATTTATTTTATGACCATCCTGTATGGGAAAAGACTGTAACTCTAGGTATCTTTGGTCAACCTTAAGACATATAGCAGGGGGATGGATGTGGCTCAAATGGTTGGGTGTCCATCTCCCACATGGAGGGACCTGGGTTCGATCCCCAGGACCTCCCGGTAAAAATAAAAAAAAGAAATATATAGAAGGTGCGTGAGCCACCAGGCTCTGTGCATGGGTGTGCTGTCAGGCCCTGCAAGCGGGTGAGCACCCCAGATCCCGCACATGGGTGCGCCACCAGGTCCTGCGCGCAGGTACGCCACCAGGCCCCATGCGTGGGTGCGCTGCCAGCCCCCATGCGTGAGTGTGATGCTAGGCCCTGCGAAACAGGTGAGCCTCACTGGCTTTACTCATGGGTGAGCTGCCAGGCCCCACAAACCATGCAGCAAGATGATGATGTAATAGGAGAGTGACACATGGGAGAGCCAAGATGAGACATGCCAAAAAAACAGGAACTAAGGTAGTGCAGGTGGTAGGATGCCTCTCTCCCACATTGGAGATTCTGAGGATCAAATCCCAGTGAAGACAGGAGGAGAAGGATGAGAAGAGAGGTCAGGAAACAGACACAGAAAGATGCCCAGTGAATGGACACAGAAACAGCAAAAACCAGGGGTGGGGTGGGGTATAAAAATGGATAAAAGTAAATAAATAAATCCCTTAAAAAATGTATAGGGGATAAGATACGGACTATAGTTAGTAGTAATACTTTGATGATGCTCTTTCATAATTTGTTAACAAATGTTTCACAACAATGCAAAGTATTTGTTGTGGTGGGGTGATGTGCAGGAGCCCTGTATGATGTTATGCATGTTTGTTGTAAGTTCACAATGTTTACTGAACATTTATAGTTTATGTATGTTCATGTATGAATGATACACCTTAATAAATTGTTTAAAAACAAAAACAAAAACAAATGATCTTCAATATACTAAAAGAGATAAAGGAAAACATGGAGAAAGAATGAAAGGATATCAGGAAAACAATGAATGAACAATATGAGAATCTCAATAAAGAGACAGAAATATTTTAAAAGGTACCAAACAGCATACTGGAGTAGAAGGTCACAATAACTGAAAAAAAAAAAATTCCCTAGAGGGATTCAACAACAGATTACAGCTGGTAGTAAAAAAGAATCACTATATTCAAAGATAAGACAATTGAAATGATTAGGCTGAAGAGCAGAAAGGAAAAAATGGATATAAAAAATAAAGAAAAAATAATGGAAATATAAAAAATATATTTTAAATATGTATGTTAATATATTAATATATAATACATATTTAATATAGTCATATTGAAATATAAAAATAACAAAAATAGTGAAAGAAAAATAATCGATTTAATTTGTGGATATATTTATTTATATCCATAAATTATAGATATAAACAATGGATATATGATGTATATAAAGAGATCATACAACTCAGTAATAAAAAGACAAATGACCCAATTAAAAAGTGGGCAAAAGACCTGAATAGACATTTTACCAAAGAGGACATACAATGGACAAACAGCACATGAAAAAATGTTCAACATCATTAGCTATTAGGGAAATGCAGATCAAAACTACAATGAGCTATCATTTCACACTTTATGGCCATTATTAAAGAATCAGAAAACTACAAGTGCTGGAAAGGATGTGGAGAAACAGGAACACTCTTTCACTGTTGGTGGGAATGTAGAATGGTGCAGCCTCTGTGGAAGGCAGTTTGGCAGTACTTCAAGAAGCAGAATATAGAACTGCTGTATGATCCAGCAATCCAGTTAGTAGGAATATATTCAGAAGAACTGAAAGCAAAGACACAAAACTGACATTTGTGCACACTGATGTTCATAGCAGCATTATTCACTATTGCTAAAATATGGCAATTGTCCATCAACTGATGAATGGATAAACAAAATATGATATATACATACAATGTATGAATGATATACTTCAATAAAATTTTATTTTAAAAAAAATCTGAAATATTGTGGGAGTCCCAGAGGAGAAGAAAGAGAGAAAAAGACATAAGGAATATTCAAAGAAATAATGGATGAAAACTTTCCAAATTTAATGAAAGACTGAATTTACACATTCAAGAATCCCAATGAATCCCAAACAGGATATACTTGAAGTGAACCATGTCAAGACACATTGTAATCAAACTGCCAAATGCCAGAAACAAAGAGAGAATTCTGAAAACTGCAAGAGAAAAGCAATATGTCATGTACAAGGGAATCCCAATAAGATTAAGTGCAGAAACCTTGGAGGCCAAAAAGCCATGTGATGAAATGTTTGAAGTGCCATAAGAAAATAATTGCCAATGAGGAATATAATATTCAGTGAGACTTTCTTTCAAAAATGAGAGAGAGATTAAGACATTCCCAGATAAACAGAAGCTTAGAGAGTTCATCACCACTAGAGCCTCCCTATAAGCAATGCTAAAGGGAGTTCTTCAGGCTGAAAGGAAAGGACTAGAAGATGATTGAAGCAGCATAAAGAAATAAAGATCTCTGGAAAAGGTAACCATTTAGATAATGATAAATGCCAGTGCTACTATATTGTACTTTTGGTATGTAACTCCACTTTTTACTTCTTTAATTTTCCAAAATACAAATACATAAAAGGTAATGATACATCTATGTATAAATCTGTACAACATATAAAGATATAATTTGTAACAAGTACAACAAAAAGATGGGGCATCAGAGGGGTATAGGAACATAGTTTTTGCATGAGATTAAAGTTAAGTTAGGGGAAGCAGATGTGGTTCAAGCGATTGGACTTTGGTCTACCATATGGGAGGACCCAGGTTCGATCCTTGGGGCCTCCTGGTAAAGGTGAGCAGAGAACCAGGGAGTGACACAGCAAAATGATGACGCAACAAAAGAGAGACGCAGGGGAGAGTCAAGGCAAGATGTGACAGAAACCAGGAACTGAGGTGGCACAAGCGACAGGGTGCCTCTCTCCCCTATTGGAGGTCCCCAGGATTGAATCCCAGTGAAGCCTAGAGGAGAAAAACGAGAAGAGAAGACAAAAAGAAAAAGAAAAAGAAACAGACACAAAAGATGACACAGAAAAAGAAATAGACACAGAAGATCACACAGACATCAAACAACGGCGGGGGGGGGGGAGAGAAAAAAAGTTAAGTTAGAGTCAAATCCAATGTGACTGTTATAGATTTAGAATATTAAATTTAAGCCTCATGTTAACCTCAAAGAAAATATCTGAAAAATATACACTGAAGGACACGAGAAGGGACTCAAATAGTTCACTACCAAAAATCCAGTAAATTTGAAAGTAGGGAATAATGGAAGAGTTATGGGACAAAAATGGTGTAACACTTACAAGTATCAAATAGTAAAATGGCAGAAAAAAGTCTTGCATTATAAATAGTTACTTTAAATATAAATGGATTAAACTCCCCAGTCAAAAGTAGAGAATGGTAGAATGGATTAAAAAAAAAAAAATTAACCAAACTATTGAAAGATACAAGTAGATTGAAAGTGAAAGGTTGGAAAAAACATCCCATGTAAATAATAAAGAGAAAAATGCTGGGGTAGTGTAGCAGTTTGGCAGTTTGATATAGTTATTTACACCTTTACAAATGGGTAAGGGGTATTTTTTGGAGGAATTGTGAAATGCTTGATGGAAAAGGCATTGAAGAGACTGTTGATAACAATATGGATGCTAAAGAGACTTTTTATGATGCCTTAGAAGTAAATGATGAAACTATTATTGGAAACTGAAGGAAAGGCAATCCGTGTTTTAAAGTTGCAGAGAAGGGAAGCGGGTGTGGCTCAGTGGATAGAGCCCCCGTTTACCATATGGGAGGCCCGGGTTCGTGTCCCGAGGCCTCCTTGTGAGGGCAGGCTGGCCTGAGCGGTGCAGTGGGCTGATGCAGCAACCTCACGGCAGGAAGTGGGTGTGGCGCAATGGATAGGGCACCCGTTTACCATATGAGAGGCCCCGGGTTCGCTTCCCGGCGCCTCCTTGTGAGGGCAGGCCGGCTCGCGCGGTGCCGTGGGCTGATGCCACAAGACCTCACAGCAAGGGGGAGATAAGCAGACACAGAGAAGATGCGCAGCGAATGGATACAGCAGCACAAGCAGCAAGGGGGGGATAAATAAATAAAAAATAAATAAATCTTTAAAAATAAAAAAAAATAAAAAAAAATAAAGTTGCAGAGAATTTAGCAAGATTAAGTCCCGGTGTTATATGGAAGACAGAATTTGAAAATGGCGAATCTGAGAATTTAGCTGAAGAACTTTCCAAAGTAAACTCAGAGAATGCAGCTTGGCTTCTCCTTGTAGCTTATAGCAAAATGCTAGATGAGCGGGATAAGCTCAGGACTGAATTATTGGGCACAAAGGAAAAAGAAACTGATTCTGGAAATTCCAAGCCTCTGAAAATCAAGCTTCCAGGTGACAGTGCCCCATTTGAGAACTTAACTAAACTTGGAACTTGTAAATCAGGATTGAAGATGCTTCTTGCATGCTAAACCAACAAGGTTTTTGAGAGCACTGTATGAACAAAACCACTGTCAGCTTGGACTAAAAGGGGCATGGAAAGGAAAGACTGAAGGAGAAACAGCTTTAAGAAGAAACCCATGGAAGCTGAGATCTGGAATTAAGACATCGCCTTGGGCCAAGAGAGGAACCCCACCCATGTGTACAGTGAGGGTGAGTTTGCCCCAGCAATTGAATAGGGTGGATGTTCCCACCCGATGTTTTGGGAGAGTTTTGCCACCCCAGTGTGCAGAGAAGGTGGGACACATTCCCCAAGGATTAGGGCGGTTAAGGACAGCATCTCATAGGTCTGAGAGGGGTGGACCCGTCCTCCATGGATTAGGGAAGGCCAGGTTGTCAATGCGTTGCTCTGAGAGGGTTGAGCCTGTATGCCAAACGTTAAGGGGAATGTTGTCTTCACCTCACTGTACTGAGGGGCTAAGACTCTCACCCAAAGATTGGGTAAGTTGTGGCAACACCCCAACATTCTTTGAGGGTGAGGTCTAGAGCTTGATCGACACCCAGATGCTTGATGAGGGTGGAACCAAGAAAATGGCCATTGGGCAAGCCTGTGGAAAGGGTGGGTCCCCATGAGGCCCCAAGGAGAAGAAACCATCATCATAAGAATGATTCTCAGACTTTGAAATCGAATGGAGGAAACCCTGCAGGTTTACTGAACTATAGAGGACCCATGACTCATGTTTAACCTCACGATTTTTCCTTATGGTAGTGAAAATGTTTATCTTTTGTCTTTCCATTTGTGTATTGGAAGCAGTTAAATGGTTTTGTAAGTTTCAGAGGTCTACAGCAGACAGGATTTTGGCTGAAGACAAACTGTATTTCTTTAAACTGATTATGATATGATTTCGTACTTTCATTGTCACTGATTTAAGGTTTTTTTGAGTGTTGTAATATATTTTTGGAATTCAGAGGATGGAGCATAGCAGTTTGGCAGTTTGATATAGTTATGAATTCCAAAAATAGATATTGGATTATGCTTGTAAACTGGTCTGTTCATCTGGGCATGATTAAGTTATGATTAGGGATTTGCTTGGGCCATGTCAGTAGGGCATTGAGTCCCGCCTCTTGGTGGGTGGGGACTCAAAGATAAAAGACATGGCAAAGGACAGAGTTGGAGAGTTTTGATGTTGGAGTTCTGATGAGGAAGGAGAGAAGGCCCTGGGAAAAGAGATGAGCCATTCACCTGGCAGTTCACAGCTGGCCTTGCGGAGAGAGGCAAAGCCTAGAGAGCCTCATAGTCTACAGCTGACCTTGTGGAGGAGCCAGAGGAGCTGAGCCCAGAAAGAGAGCCCTGGGAGGAGAGGAACCCAAGAAGCCTGAACCCTGGCAAATGTCGGCAGCTGTAGTGCTCCAACACGTGGCAACAGAATTTGGTGAAGGAAGAAACTTATGCTTTATGGCCTGCTAACTGTAAGGTTTTACTTCAAATAAATACCCTTTATAAAAACCAACCAATTTCTGGTATTTTGCATTAGCACTCCTTTGGCTGACTAATACAGGTAGCTATACTAATAACAGATAAAATAGACTTTAAGTAAAAAACTGTTAAATCGAACAAAAAAAGGACACTATTTACCAATAAAGGGGTCAATTCAACAAGAAGATATAAAAATGATAAATATATATGCATCTAGAAGCAGAGTCCCAAAATAAATGAAGCAAAAATTGACAGATTTGAAGGGGAAAATAGAGTTTTACATTAATAGAAGGAGACATCAATTCACTGCTTTCAATAATGGATAGAACATCTATACAGAAGATCAGTAAGGAAATACAAGACTTGAATGATACTCTAAACCAACTATATCTAACAGACAAATAGAACACTTCACCTAACAGCAACAGAATACACATTCTTCTCTAGTGCACATGGATCATTTTTCAGGATAGACCATATGTTAAGTCACAAAATAAGTGAACAAATTTAAAAACACTGAAATCATACAATGTATCTTCTCTGACCACAATGGAATGAAATCAGAAATCATTAACAGAGGGAGAACTGGAAAACTCACAAGCATGTGGAACTTAACACACTTTCAAACAACCAGTGGGTCAAGGAAGAAATCATAAGGGAATTTAGGAAATACCTTGAGACAAATGAAAATGAAAACACAACATACCAAAACTTATGGGATTCAGTGCTGATAGGGAAATTTTTAGCTCTAAGTACTTACATTAAAAAAGAAGAAAGATCTCAAATCAGAAACCTAACCTCTTACTTGGAGGAATAGAAAAAGAAGAGCAAACTAAACCCAAAGCAAGGAAAAGGAAGGAAATAACAAATAGAGCAGTGACAAATGAGATAGAGAAGAAAAACAAAACAAAACAAAACAATAGAGAGAATCAATAAAACCAAAAGTTGGTTCTTTGAAAGGATAAATAAAATTGAAAAACATTTAACTAGACTCTCAAGGAAAAAATAGGATATAAATAACTATAATAAAAAATGAAAGGGGGGACATTATAACTGACCTCACAGAAATAAAAAGGATTATAAGAGGATACTTTTAAACAATTGTATGCCAACGAATTAGATAACCTAGATGAAATGGATAAATTTCTCCAAACATACAAGGTACCCACACTGACTCAAGAAGAAATAGAAGAGCTCAACATGACCAACAACAAGTAAAGAGATTGAATAAAAAAATTAAAAAACCTCCCAACAAAGAAAAGTCCAGGACCAGATGTCTTCACTGCAAATTTCACCAAACATTCCAAAAGGAATTAACATCAATCCTGCTTAAATTCTTCCAAAAACATGAAGAGGAGGTAACACTTCCTACTCATTCTATGAGGCCAGAATCATGCTAATACCAAAGCCAGAAAAAGACATCACAAGAAAAGAAATTACAGACCAATATCTCCTATGATTATAGATGCAAAAACCCTCAACAAAATACTAGCAAACTGAATCCAAGAGTACATTAA
Organism: Cabassous unicinctus; assembly: GCA_029593785.1. Classification (NCBI taxonomy): domain Eukaryota; kingdom Metazoa; phylum Chordata; class Mammalia; order Cingulata; family Chlamyphoridae; genus Cabassous; species Cabassous unicinctus. The sequence continues at coordinate 11,956 of JAQZBX010043874.1, forward strand.
AAGAATTATATAGCATGATCAGCCTACAGAATGGGTGAAAATATTTGTAAACCATATATCTGATAAGGATTTAATAGCCATAAAATATAAAGAACTACAACTCAGCAACAAAAAGACAACCAACCTAATTAAAAAACCAATTTAAAAATGGGCAAAAGACTTGAATAGACTTCTCTCCAAAGAAGATATACAAGTGGCCAATAAGTACATGAAAATATGATTAACATCATTAGCCTTTAGGACAATGCAAATCAAAACCACAGTGATATACCACTTCACACCTACTAGAATGGCTATTATTAAAAAAATGAAAAATAAGCTTGGGGAGTTAAGGCTTAAAATGTACCGCATTTCCAAGAGACAATGGAAAAGTTTTGGTAATGGATGGTGGTGATGGTAGGACAACATTGTGACTGTAATTAACAGCACTGAATTATATATATATATTTTTTAAAGATTTATTTATTTTTATTTATTTATCCCCCCCTTGCTGCTTGTGCTGCTGTGTCCATTCGCTGCGTGTTTTCTCTGTGTCTGCTTATCTCCCCCTCGCTGTGAGGTCCTGCCGCATCAGCCCACAGCACTGCGCGAGCTGGCCTGCCCTCACAGGGAGGCGCCAGGAAGCGAACCCGGGGCCTCTCATATGGTAAACGGGGGCTCTATCCACTGAGCCACACCCACTTCCCATGAATTATGTATTTGAATGTCATTAAAAGGGAGAAATTTTGGATTGTATATATGTTAGTAGAATAAAATAAAATAAAAATCCATGGTACTGCAACACAAACAGTGACCCTTAAGTTAAACTATGGACTATAGTTAATAGTACAATTATAAAAATGTGCTTTCATCAATTGTAACAAATGTACACATCAATGCAAGGTATTAATAATATGGTGGTATATGGGAATACTGTGCTTTATGCATGATTATTCTGTAAACCCACAATGTCTCTAATAAAAAATAAAAATAAAATAAATAACTAAACTTTGGGAGGAGGTGGGGAAATAGGAACCCTGATACATTCTTTTTTTTTTAAGATTTATTTATTTATTTATTTACTTTATCTATTTTAAACATCCCCCCTCCCCCATTTGCTGTTCTGTGTCCATTTGCTGGGCAATTCTCTGTGTCTGTTTCCTGCCCTCTCTTCTCATCCTTCTCCTCCTGTCTTCACCAGGATTTGATCCTGGGGACCTTCGATGTGGGAGAGAGGTGTTCTGCCACCTGCGCCACATCAGTTCCTGGTTTTTTGGTGTGTCTCATTTTGGCTCTCCCCTGTGTCTCTCTCTTTTTACATCATCATCTTGCACGAATGTCTTTTATATTTTTCTTTATTTTACTGAGAGGTCCACAGGGATCGAACCCAGGTCCCTCCTTATGGCAGACAGACGCCCAACCATTTGAGCCACATCTGCCCCTCCTCATACATTCTTGGTGGGAAGATAAAATGGTGCAGCCACTGTGGAAAACAGTTTGGCAGTTCCTCAGAAAGTTAAGTATAGAATTTCAATAATTCCTGGCAATCCCACTTGTAGGTAAATACCCCTGAAAGGGATGTGGCCCAAGCAGTTGAGCACCAGCCTCCCACATGGAAACCACATGGTTTCCGGTGCCTCCTGAAAAAACAAAAACAAACAAAAAAAACCCAACTCAGAAATGTAGAAAGATAAAAACAAACAAACAAACAAACTAACAAACAAAAACAGCTCAGAGGAGCCAATGTGGCTCAGTGGTTGAATGCCAGCTTCCCACACACGAGGTCCTGGGTTCAATCCCTGGCCCCTGGTACCGCAAAAAACAAACAAACAAAAAACCTCCTGAAATTGAAAGTAGGGATTTGAACAGATATTTGCACACCCATGTGCATAGGGGCATTACTCAAAATTGTCAAAAGATGAAAGTAACTCAAATGTCCATCAACCAGTGAATGGATAAACAAAATGTGGTCTATTCATACAATGGAATATTGTTTGGCCATAAAAAGGAATGAAGTTCTGAAACATGCTACTTCATGGATGAACTTTGATGACACCAGGTTGAATGAAATAAGCCAAACCTAAAAGGATAAAATAATTAGTATATGCAAATTCATAGTCAGAAAGTAGAATACAGTTTACCAGGGGCTGGGTTGGGGAAGGAGTAGGCTTTAATACTTCATTGTATGGAGTTTTTCTTTGGAGTGATAGAAAGTTTTGGTAATAGATGGTTGCAATGGTGGCACAACATTGTGAATGCAATTAACACCAGTGAATTGTATATCTGAAAGTGGATAAAATGGGACATTTTAAGTTACATAAATGTTACCAGAATAAAAAAAAAAACAACCAAAAACCCATAGAACTGTTCAACACAAGGAGTAAGCCCTAGTGTTAACTATGGTCTATAGTTCATAGTATAGTTATAATAATACTGTTTTATCAACTGTAACAAAGTTTATGTAAATGCAAAATATTAACAATAGAGAAAACTGTGTGTATGGAGAGTGGTGTATTTGGGAACTCTATTTTTTGCATGATTTTCCTCTAAACCTACAACTGCTGTAATAAAAAATGTAAAAAAAAATTAAAATTAAATCTAATTAAAAAATACAAATATATATCTATAGAGTTGGAAAAGCACAATGTTGGAAAATATGTTAAATTCAAAATGTAGTAAAAGAGTTAAGTGATGGAGTAGTAAATGTCACCAGAAAACCTAGCAGAGATAGTTCATATTTATGCTGCTAATAACAGTGTTGAATGGCATCAAGACTTTGATACATCATAAAATTTTGGTATCCATATCCAAATGTATCATATATCATATTTTATGATTTATCATAAAACTTTGGTATCTCATGGATGTATTGACAAGTGCAGTGAAAGTTATTAAAGTAAAGGAAGCTTAAATTTTAGACATGTTCTGTTCAGAAACTGGGGAAAATTGTACCTACTTATTGCATCCTACCCAAGTTCATTGGCTATTGCTAGGAAAATTGCTAGGCATGAGGTATGAATGCAAACATGAGAGCCACTTTTTTCTGGCTGAAAAGCAAACTCATTTGGCAAACTTTTAAAAAATTTATTTATATTTAAAGATTTATTTTATCTATTTATCTCTCCCCACCGCCTCTTTGCACTTGCTGTGTCTGTTCATCTTCTTTGTTTCTTTAGGAGGCACCAGGAACCAAACTCGGGACCATCGATGTGGGAGGGAGGTGCCTAATTGCTTAAGTCACCTCTGTTCCCTGCTTTGTTCTGTGTCTCGTTATGTTTTTCCTCTTGTGTCTCTTGTTGCATCTTCTTGTCGCGTCATCTTGCCACGGCTGCCCGTTGTGCCAGCTTGCTGTCTTCTTTAGGAAGCACCGGGAACTGAACCACAGACTTCCCATGTGATAGGCAGGAGCCCAATCACTTGAGCCACATCTGCTTCCCTGGCAAATATTTTTTAAAGATGATATTTGGTCAACAGAATTGGCATACTTAACTCAATTTTTTGGCATTTGTAGTAAACGAAATTTGAAACCACAGGGGAATCATGGTTCCAACATGTTCAGGATATTTAAGAACTCAAAAGATATTATTGTTGCAGGAACATCCCCCCATCCCACCCCTAAAAAGGGGGTGTAACCTAGTTACAATATGAAGAGAAGATTACAATAAAGATTATTTGAACAAGGGAAAAATTAGAGGTATTGTTACAGCTCCCATTCGGTCTCAAGCTTTTGCTCATTGCTTTCCACCAGAAAAATTGGCAATATTAAAGAAAACTATTTAGACAAACTATCCATTTGCAGATAAGTGAATTAAACTTGGAGCCTGAAGAACAAGCTGAGGTCTAATTTCCACTGAAGAATAGTTGCAACATATTATGATGAAACAATTTCAACAACCATGTAGAAAGAATGTAGTAGTATTATTGCTATTGCCAGTGACCGGTTAGTATGAACTATTATTTTCAACCCTGACCTGATTAAAATCAGAAGAGAGGCTTGACTGTGTGTATATTACATTGTCCCATGTGTTTCAGGCTGTACAATAGTTAACGACGAGCAAGCACACTGATGCCACACAAAGTAGCTCTTTCCTAATTAAGAAAAAAGAATTGGGGGGATTTATCTGTTGTGTTTAATATTAATAAGTAATATTTTACATCAATGTTGTTATGTTTTTATTTTACTATACGTAGTCAGGTAGTGTTTTGTGAATTTTTTGTTACCATTGTGGTATGTGTATTTGGTCTCAATACAAGATGAATTGTTGTTATGGGATGTAGGTCAAAAATGTTTGAGGGACCCTGAGCTAGATGGAAGGGAGGATTTTGCCTACCAACTCTGAAATAGGCCAGTTGAACTAGAACTAGATCCTTTCCCTAGGCAAACTTGGAGAAACTCTGGCTCCACCATTCTCAGCAGAGGAACTAAGGAAAATAAATGGCTTCTAAAGCCTTAGGTTCCTTATGAAAAAGTGTCTACAGTGGAGTCTGGGGATAGAAGTTAGGGGTTTGTGAACTTGGATGGGGAAAAAGGTACATACTGATTTTCACTTTGAAAATGACCATTTCCTTCTATTAGAAATGTAAGCAACAAACTTCAGTAATAATAGCAGTACCTGTAACTTTGTCATCAGTAGAAACCACATATATATATTTATGTGAACAAGTATATTTATTGCAGCATTATTTGTAATAGAAAGAAGGATTAGGAAAAACATCAAGTCCTCATCATTCTTTTTTTTAAACAAATCAATTTTATTGATACATATTAATACAGCATGCAATTCATCTAACGTGTACAATCAATAGTATTTGGTATGATCACATAGTTGTGCATTCATCACTTCAGTCATGATTAGAGCGTTTTCATATAATAATAAACAAATAATAATAATAAACAAAAAACAGACAAGAAAATTCTTCACCCCTCGAACAGAAATCATATATTTTTATATCACATCACACACATCATATCTCAAAATAAAAATGACAACCATTACAATATTGAAATTATATTGGTTATTAGCTCTATTGATAGCTCTTGTTATTTAGTGCACTAATATAATAAAGATGCATATGCATTAATATGCACAAATTTGGTTTTATTATATATTTTGATAACACTGTGCTTCTCTATAGTGTGTTTCCTTTGTAACCCTATGTATTTAATGTATGCATATAAGAACATTATTCCCAGAAGGGGCTCATGGGCTCTGCCAGACTATCGGAAGAGGGTCTGTCACATTTAAAAGGGTAAGAATGGGAAGTGGATGTGGCTTAAGCGATTGCGCTCCCACCTACCACATGGGAGGTCTTGGTTTGGTTCCCTGTGCTTCCGGGAGAAGACAAGCAAGACAGCCAGCTCTCATGAGGGGCAGGAGCAACAACATGACGCAACAAGGTGACGCAACAAGGAGACACAAGGAGGAAAGACAGTGAGAGACACAACAAAGCAAGGAACTGAGGTGGTTCAAGTGATTGAACACCTCTCTCCCACATGGGAGGTCTCAGGTTCCATTCCTGGTGCCTCCTAAAGAGAAGACTAGCAGACACAGAGAGCAGACAGCGAGCACAAACAACAAAGGGGGAATAAATAAATACAATAAATCTTAAAAACTAAATAAATAAAAGAGTAAGAACATCTTCTCTATCATTGTTAGAGCCTGACTCTTCCCCCTGAGACTTTTCTTATCTGTTTCTTCCAGCTTCCATCGTTTTGGCTACAGCCAAGACCTTGCCTTTGACCAGTCTCTTTCCATGAGGACTTATTTGGTCCCAGCTTTGACTTGCCATCCTCCCATTGGCTGCCTCTTGAGCTACAGCCTCTGCTCCTGCAGCGCAACCCAAGGGAAATAGCCCCGTCTTGGTCCTCGTCCTGGGCTCCCCGGACACTGACCCACTGCGGGACCACTGAGGACGTCCTGGAGACCCAGGGGCCTCAAGTCCTGAGAAAAAGAGCAGTCCATAATGGAAGCCGCTTCGGCGCCAGGCCCGACGGACTGAGAGGGTTTTGTGGCTTTCCTGATCATATCATTTCATATTTAAGCCCCCCAGCCCGTGATCTGAATCCGTAGCACCCTCCAGGACCCCAAGGCGCAAGAGGCCCACGTGTCCCTCACCCACCTGGCATTGTCACCGGCCTCATGGAGAATGTGCGCCCTTACAGCCCTTCCCTGCCCTCCCCGCCTGCCAGTTCGCAGTCATGAGGGTCTTGGCTCCATGGTTTTCCCAGGCACGCGACACTCCCAATCTGGTACATTCACTTGGAGGAGTGCAAAGACCACTACCAAGTCTCCAACCAGCCTCCTTTGCAGGGAGAGAGCCGCGCACCGCCCTGCTCTGCCCGTACCCCCGTGTCATGCGCACTGTGACCGCTAGAGGGAGCCCCATGAGCGCGGAAGGGGAGGAGGCGTACCTCCAGCCCGCAGGGATTTGGGTGCTGGCGCGATAGGGGCCGGATCTTCCCACTAGGCTCCGTCCGCTGCCAGCCTTTATTTATCCGCACAGAGGTCAAGATGCAGATAGGTTCTTCAGACAACTAATGCTCCACCTGGCCTCAGCATCACTCCTCAAGCACTTCCTTGATGGAGACCCTGGATCTTGGCAAACAAGCACTAAGGGCTTATCTAGGAAGTCTGGAGTAAACACAAATCTCCAACCTCATCTGGGTTTCTGTCTAGGAATAAACAATGTTCTGTGCTAAGTTGCTTCTGATTTTTTCCCCTCATTGAGCTGACTGTCAGAAACACTTCAACATATTATTTTTCTTTCCCACTGTTTTTATTTTGAAGTGTTTAGAGCACACCAAAAAGTTGAAAATAGTATATAATGAGTAGCTATAGATTCAACAAAAAAATTTTTTAGGTGATACCAGGGATTGAACCCAGGACTTTGTACATGGAAAGCAGGTGCTCATCTGATCTGCTCCACAATGAGAGTTAGTTTTTTTGTTTATTTGTTTTTAGGAGGTACTGGGGATTGAACGCAGTACCTTGTACATGGGAAGCAGGCACTCAACCACTTGAGCTACACCTGCTCCCTCAACAATTTTTAACATCTCACCATATCTGCTTTCTCTGTGCCTCCACCCGTCCCTGGTACATGTGTGTTACTGAATGTGTCTGTGGTCTGCGTACATCCACTTTGTTTTTCTGGGCCATTGGAAAATAAGTTCAGGCATCAAGAGGTTTCATCTAAAATTCTTCTGCATGCGTCTCTCTCTCTCTTTTAAGTAGATACTACTTTTTAAAAAAATTATTTGAGAGGTTGTGAGTTTACAAAACAACCATGCATACCATACAGGATTCCCATACATTGCCCCACCACCACCACCTTACATTGTTGTGACATATTTGTTACGGTTGAAAGAACATTATCATAAAATTACTGCTATCTATAGTTCATTGCTTATATTTGATGTATTTTTCCCACAAACCATTATTTTTTTTTAAGATTTTACTTTTATTTATTTATTTATCTACCCCCCCCTCCCCGCTGCTTGTGCTCACTGTGTCCATTTGCTTTGCGTTTTTCTGTGCCTGCTTGTCTCCCTTTGTTGCGTCATCTTGCTGTGCCAGCTCGTCATCTCACCGCGCCGCGCAGGCCAGTCAGCTCAATTGCTGCGCTGGCCGGCTTGCCTTCACCAGGAGGCTCCCAGATGGTAAATGGGAGCCCAACCAATTGAGTCACAGCCGCTTCCCAAACCAACCTATTATTAACACCATGTATTAGTATTGTATAATTGTTTTAGTTCATGAAAGAACATGTTCATATTTGTACTGGTAACAAAAGTCCATCATTCACCATGGGGTTCTCTGTTATATGGTCCCTTGCATTGTACAATCCATCCAAAGGGTACACTCAGTGGCTCTCAGTTTCAACTTTTTATTAGAGCAGTTGTAGGTTTACAGAACAGAGTTGTGCTGTCATCAGCTCAGTCCACTTCAGAACATTTTCTTTACTGCAAAAGAAAAATCCCATATCCCCTGTATTAGTCAGCTAAAGTGGTGCTGATGTAAAGTACCAGAAATCTGCTGGCTTTTATAAAGGGTATTTATTTGGGATAAAAGCTTACAATTACAAGGCCCTGAAGGGTACAACTCAAGGTTACTTCCTTACTAAACTCTGTTGCCACATGTTGAAGCAAGATGGGCAACGTCTGAGAGGGTTCAGTCTTCCTCTTCCCTCTTAAGGCTCTGTGGGTCGAGCTTCTACCAATCTCAGCTGTAAGCTGGCTCTCTTCCCAGGACTCATTTATTTCCTGGCTCAGCTGCTCTGGTCTCTTCACAAGGTCAGCTGTAAATCAGGAGAATGGCTCATCTCTCTTCCCAGGGCCGCAGGTTCCTCTTCCATGTCTATGGAGCTCCCTTCCTCTGCGTATCTTCTTCTGGGTGTCTCCTTGTTTGCGTGTCCATTTATATGGCCCCAAAGGGGGTGGGGACTCAAACTGAGTTGTCCTAATGATGTGGTAGAATCAAAGCCCTAATCTTAACATAATTTAATCAAAGGCATCTCAGCTGAATCTAATACAATCAAAGAGTATCACACCCATAGGAACAGACCAGTTTACAAACATAATCAATATCTATTTTTGAAATTCATAAATAATATCAAACTGTTCACATCTCCTTATACCCCCATTATAGACTCTTAGCATTGAAACAGTACCTTCTTTGCCATTGCTGTAAAAATATCATAATATCACTGTTAACTATAGTCTATATGTTACATTAGTTGCACTTTTCCCAAGTATCTCGATATTCTTTTTTTTTTAAAGATTTATTTATTTTACTTTTATCCATTTTTAAACCCCCCTCCCCCCACTTTTGCTGTTTTGTGTCCATTTGCTGGGCAATTCTCTGTGTCTGTTTCCTGCCCTCTCTTCTCATCCTTCTCCTCCTGTCTTCACTGGGATTCTATCCTGGGAAACTCCGATATGGGAGAAAGGTGTTCTGCCACCTGCGCCACCTCAGTTCTTGGTTTTACAGTATGTCTCTTCTTGGCTCTCCTTTTGTGTCACTCTCCTGTTACATCATCATCTTGTTGCACGGCTTGGCGAGGCCTGGCACGCCCGCACACGGGGCCTGGTGGCTCGTGTGCCTTCTATATTTTTCTTTATTTTACTGGGAGGTCCTGGGGATCGAACCCAGGTCCCTCCATATGGGAGACGGACGCCCAACCATGTGAGCCACATCCGCTCCCCTCAATATTCTTAACACCTCGTAATAGAGGAACATTCTTGTGTTTGTACTATTAACCACAATCATCATCCATCACTGAAATCACTATGTTATATAACCTCTAGATTATCGTCTAGGTATCTTTCAATTGACGTTCACCTTCTTAGACGACCCCATTGAACTCCCTCTAATGTGTTACCATCAACTCCATTTCCCCTCATTTACAATCCACCATGTTAAACATTCTACTTCAGTATGCATCTCTTAAGAAAAAGAATTTTCTCCTCTACAGAACTTTAAAACAATCAAAATTGCTCTCATGAACTTCAGGGTCACCAAAGGGCCTGGTCCTTTGCTCTTCGTTGGGAGAACAGCAGATGCTGCAGCAGTGCAGGCTCTAGGTGCAGGTTGCTGCCTTGGG